>JAMPIO010000419.1:0-64586 GCA_024699865.1 Aphelenchoides fujianensis | reverse complement strand
ATTTCCGGTTTATTCGCATCGAGTCGAGTGGCCGAACTCGTCAGTGAACGAGAACGAAGCGAGTCGCCAGCAGGAAGATCGAGAACAAGTGGACGCCGAAGAGAACGAAGGAAAAGCCGCCGAACGTTCTGCAAGCACACAAATCAAAGGAGGAAAGAAGGAGAAGAAGACGAACGGCCGGTGGGGCCCGTGCCCCGGGCTGCGCGAGCGCCTGCCCGATCACTTCGATCTTGGCCGCCTCCGTGTCCTTCGGCTCGTCGCCCGCCGGGGCCATCGACTGAACGAAAGCGAGGATGAAAGGAGCGGGTGGACGAATGACCCACCATGATGAGCATTCCCGATGCGCGCCTTCTTGTTGCCCTTCAGCCCAACGGTCGTCTTCTTCCAATCGGTGCCGGTCGTCGGCCGCCGTCTGGAGTCGCGTGTGCGGGCAGGCGGCGCGGTACTTCCCGCGCAGGTCGGCCACGTGGTCGTCTTCGATGCGGAGGAAGAGGACGTTGTCCACCGGTCATCTCCGTCTTGTGGTCAGTCGCTGCAACAAGCGAGGGAGATGAATGAGATCGAACGATCGGAAGAACGCACCGAGGGACAAGTTGGCGGGTTTCTGGTCGCCCTTCTCCGTCGGGCTCACCTCCACTTGAACTTGGCACTCGTCGCCAATGTGCACTTCGATGCTGAAAGCAACAAACGAATGAGAGCGCTCCTCTCGGCAACGAACCTTCCGTTCAGCTTCGAGAAGGCGACGATCCCAATCCACAACTGCGCGTCGTACGTGAGCTCCGTTTGGAGGACGTTCGTCGAGCGGTCGTAGCATCGAGGCAGCGTGTTCAGGAACAAGCTGAAACGAACGAAAGTGAGTGAAAGGAGAGGAGGGGAGGAGGACGGACTATCCAGTGGTGCCTTTCGGCTCCTCCATCGTTTCCTCATCGCACTTCATGCCGAGCGAAACAAGTGCAGGCAGGGGTGTTCCGACGGGAGGACGGGACACTTCAGTCGCGTGAAGTCCTGCACAACTTCCGGCAGCGTGGAGTCGGCGGAGTCGAAGGAGGTGGTCGGTTGGACGAGCTCAAGGGCAGGAGGACGGCGAGCACCCGCATTTCGGCCCACAGTCGATCGATCGGAATGGGCGGTCGACGGCAACGGAAAAGAGCGGAATGAATGAACGGCTTGCTTGTTTCCTCCATCTGAAATGAAGATTGGCCACTTTTGTTTCCTGTTTGCACTCCGGGACGGGCGGTCGCCTTTCTTCTTTTCGGTTCTTTCGATCGAAGATGCCCGCCTTCCTGCTCGTCGTTCTGCTCGCAGACTTCCGCGAACGTCGCCCACTCGGAGCTCGTCGATCAAACGACCGAAGAATCCGCTGGCTCGAGGTCCGCACTCCCCGTCTTCCCCTCCCAATCTCCCTCTGTTTCCAGACCTGAAGATCCAACTCGTGGCCTTGTGCTCGATCGCGGCGATCGTCTTCAGCGTCCTCGGCTCGGCGTTCGGCTGGACGCTGCGGACGGAGCGGCCGGCCACCAAGCGGATGGCCGAACTGCCGCCGGCGGTCGCCCAGCTGCAGGCGGCCATCGAGGAGGCGCGTGCCGCCTACTGGCAGGCCTTGCGGGAACACATCGCCTACGCGCAACGAAACAAGGAGTATGAGGTCCGCATCACATGTCTAAGCAGCCCTCATCCTTCCGTTTGCAGGTCACAAAACACGAGAACCGCCGTCGAGTGCAGGCGATCATCGACGGAATGCGGGCGGAGCTCGAGGAGGTCCGCGCGGGCGTGCGGAACGTCCAAGCGCCCTCGCAGTTCGACGAGCAGCTCGAGGATCTGAAGTTGCGCATGCTGGAGGACAAGCAGCGCGCCCTCACCGCCATGCAGCAGACGCTCCAGGCGGCGGTCGCCGAGCGGGAGCAGCGCCGAGCCGAAGCCGAGAACGCCGCCAAACAAATCGCCGCTGCGGCCGCCCAAATCGAAGCTGTTCGTCCTCTTTTCCTTCCTTCCTCGTTGACCTCTTTGTTGCAGACTCGAGGAAGCCGCCTCAAACGGGCGCTCGGGATTCCCGCCGCCGGCCGCCCCGGCGGACGAGGAGGAGGGCCGCCTGTCCACCATCCTGCGGCGATCGTCGGCCGTCCGTCGCTTCCAACCCACCCGAAAGGAAGCCAACGAGGCGCCCTTCGAGGACCGCTCCTTCGAACAACGCCGCTCCACGATCGTCGCTCGGCGCACGCAATCGGAGGGCGGGCGGAGCGGCCAGCGGAAGGCGGGAAGCGAGGTCGTCCGCCTCTGACGTCACGTCAGTCTTCTTTCTTCTTGTTAGTGATTGGAATAAACGCATCTGTGTCTAGGAAGCCGATGAAGAATGAGCTCTTTTTAACTTTTGGAGTATCCCTTTCTGTTCGAGCCGCTTGCGGTTTGCAGAAATAAACTTTGGACTTTGATCCAATTTCTTTGGGTTTTTTGTAGGCGATTCACGATTGTTCTCTTGTCTGTAGAACTCACAATCACGCCTAGTTTCTTGCCTACAACGAACACAATCCCCTCGCTTCGCAACTTCCCCTTCACCAATGCCCTCCAGTCCGCGGGCGGCGGTCCCGCCGCGACTCCGGCGGGCGGCCAAACGCGCTCGAAAATCCGACGGACGCCGCCGCTCGCTCGGCGCGTTCTTTGCCGGCGGTTTGCCGACGTTTAGGCCCTCGCTTTTGCGTGCATTTCGGGGCGATTTGTGGTCGATTGTTCGCGTGGATTTATGGTGATTACTCGCCATAATTTCCGGTGAATTTCAGGCACCCGGCTTCTCTGCAGCTTTTCCGTCGGATTTCGTCCAAAATTTCCGCCTTCACGAACTTCGCAGCACTGATGGCGACCACGTTCTTGGTTCGTCCCCCATCACCCACTTTCACTCTATTCTTTCGTTCGTTTGCAGCAGGAATTCAGCGATCGGAGCGAAGTGAAAAGCACCCTGTTCGGCCACGTGTACGGGGGGCGAAGAGCGCCGACGGCCGGCTGGTCGCCATCAAGGAGGAGGCCCGCTTGACGCGCAAATCCAAAGAAAAGAAGCTCTCCAACGAGCCCGAGATCCACGCCCAACTCCAACAACACGCGAACATCGTCTCGTTCTTCCGCACGCACGAGGAAAAAGCGAATCGCTACATCGTGATGGAGTTCGTGCCGCACGGCAGCATCAAGGAGTACGTGGAGCGAAACGGGCATTTGTCCCTCAAACAAGGCGAGTACATTCTTTCGTTTCTTTCCATCTGATTTCTCTCGTCCTTCAGCCCAGTTCGTGTTCAAGCAGCTGGTCGCCGCCCTGGAGCACATCCACGCGCAGGGCGTTCCTCTACCGCAACTGCGAGCCCGCGCACGTCCTCATTTCGCACATCAACGAGCAGCAGGAGATGTTCGTGGTTTGTTTCTTTCTTTTTGGTTGCCCTCTTCTCACTGGTCCGGCTGCAGAAACTGTGCGATTTCGGCGCCTCTCGCCCGATCAAACACGACGGATTGATGTGAGTTCCCCTCTTTGTCTTCAATTGAATTCCTTCCCTTCTGTTCGTTCAGGCAGCCGGCCGAGGACTTCAACGCGCTGGCCAAGACGCTCTTCTTCCTCATCACCGGCTACAACTTCGTGCAGACGGACGACGTGTACGAGAAGCTCGCCGTCTTCAGCGAGACGGCCGCCGATTTGATTCGCCGTCCTGATGAGCAAGGAGGCGTTCGGCTTCGAGGGTTCGTTCGATTTAGCTCGGTTTTCGACCATCGATCGGATCGATTGCAGCAATCAAGCAGCACGCCTTCTGGACGGCCGACTTCACGCGCGAGGCCGGCTTCAAGAAGGAGGACCTCGACTCGAGCTTCCGCGTGGGCGACCGCACGGACGACGAGCACGAGGAGCTCGCGAGTCTGCCCGAAGAGGAGACGGACGACGAGAACGCGCCCGTGACGCCGCGCCACGAGGAGCACGAAAATCGGCCGCCGGCGAACGCGCAGCAAGTTCAATCCGGACGATGCGCTCCTCTGGGCAATCCACGAGCAGCAGCGCGCCAACCGCGAAGCGGAGCAGCCGCCCGTCCGCCCGCCCGCCGTCCCCGTGCGCGGCGGCCCGGCCGGCGACGCCCCCATGGACGTCCTCTCGGTTCGTCTCCTTCTCGTGAATTCCCCTTCGATTCTTCGTCGATTGCAGAGCGACACCGAGAGCTCGGTGGAGGCGCAAGCGGGCGACGACGCCCTGGTGCCCTCGCCGGCGGCCAGCTCCGTGGACCTCCGCTCCAACGGCCCACTCGGCCATCGACATAAACGAATCGGAAATCCGCATGTCGCCGTGCACCACCGTCCACTCCGTGCCCATGGGCGGCGACTCGCGGGCGGCCGCCAAAGTGCGCAACGAGCCCAAGCGCTTCTTCCTCGTCAACTGGGCCCTGCAGTTTTTTCGTTGGATCTTTCGTTGCTGAACTCGTCGATCGAATCCGGAAGATCGGGAACGTCGAAGCGATGTTTTGAGTCGTCCCTCGAATTGTGATTGAATGTTCCTCTTCATTAACCGCCCCCCTCCTTCGCCTTGTGCCCTCGCAAATGTAATCCTTCTTCCTTTCCGCAACGAGTAACAATTAGCACCCCCAATCGATCGCCCACCCACCCACTCATGTTCTCTATTGTATACGAGTCACTCGCTCTGCACGTAGATTAGTCGTTCATTCCCGCTAGCATAAACAAACAGGAGGTCCTCTAGTGCAATGTTCTTGTCATTAGATTGAATAAGAATGGAGATTCCTTGGAGGATGAGCAGAAGTGAGAGGAGAGGCAGTGAGCGGAGCGGAGCGTTGACCATCCCACTCGGGTAGTGCATCACGTACGAGTTCTGCGTGAAGAGGCCCGTCCGGCCGTGCGAGAGCGACAGCAACGAGCGGCAATGGTGGGGGAGGGGCTCGTTAAAGGCCAGCTGGCTGTACAGTTGCTCGAAGCTGCAAGAAAACGGCGGGATGGAAGGAGGGTTTACCCACTCACCTTGAGAACTCCAACGTGATGAAGTGGAGCATGAGGTTCGTGGAGCGATCGCCGCAGCCCTCCCGCACGATCGGTTCCATACAGCTAATCATTGCACTCAGATCCCTCCAACCCGCCAGTCATTCAACCACTACAAACATGCCCTCCACTCACTTGCACAAGAAAGCGAAACTTCAAGCGAATCGAGTAGAACTCCCGATTGACGATCGCTTCCGTGAAATTGGCCGTCGTGACGTGCGACTGGTGGATCTCCTGGCTGCATTTGCTCATCGCCATCGGTTCGTATTGCGTCAGGCAGGGCAGGGCGGAGAAGAAGTCTTCAAATAGACAGATGGGATGCTTCCAAGGATGAATGGGGGAGCGAACCTTTGCGGTGGTCTTTGCAGATCAACCGCAATCCGGAGTACGTTTGCTTGACCATCAGCAGCTGCTTGCTGTTCGATCCGCACTTCTCCAGACACGACTCCACACTCTCGTACGACCTGCAGGACAAGGATTGAGTGAACGGAAAGAGTGAAGAGGGCTCACTGGCAGACGGTCGAGAAGAACTTCTGCATTGTGACCACGGACTCGCCTTCCGGCTTGAACGGCGTCTTGTTCAGCATCGATCGTTGCTGCAGGTTCCACGAGGTGTTTCTCGTTGGCGGAATC
This sequence comes from Aphelenchoides fujianensis, assembly GCA_024699865.1. Lineage (NCBI taxonomy): Eukaryota > Metazoa > Nematoda > Chromadorea > Rhabditida > Aphelenchoididae > Aphelenchoides > Aphelenchoides fujianensis. Next base: position 58,946 of record JAMPIO010000419.1, on the reverse strand, counting down.
GTGTCCAGCATCTGAAGGAAGGAGATGAGAAGATCGAAAGAAGGAGGGCTCACCATCTGCATTCGGGAAACACAAGAGTCGGTGCAGTCGTCCGGAAAGCCGACGGTACCCGAGAAGACGAACAGGAGCGAGAACTAAGAGAGGGTAAGTGAGATCGTCCTTGGAATTGAGAAGCTTACAAGCAAGTACCCGAAAGGACGATGAAACCACAAAAGGAAGAGGAGATCGACGGCCAACCAGCGGATTTCCTTTTAGCCGTTATTGTAAGCTACACAGGAACTGGAGCTCTCGGAGTGTTCATCACATGTCGAAGCCAAACAGAACGACGGGCACCTGAAAGAACCGTACACTAAGGGCCACCTTTCGAACACGTCTTCACGAAAAAAGCAACGGAAGGTTCGGCCAATAGGGCGGCCATTTGCGGGCGAAATCGACCGCAAATTGGAGGCGGACGTCGGCGGCCAGAAGTCACTCGCAATCAACGGAGAAATCGCGGCCAAATTGAGGCAAACGACAAGGCGGTTTGAACCTTTCGGTCGGGCGAGCGCCCACTTTCGTCCACTTGCGGGCGGTAATTGGATGGACGGATGGGCGGGGGAAGTGCACGTAGGTAATCAGCGGAGAATAATCGATGAAAACACGCGAATTGTTTCCATTTTCGACCGCCGCCCTCGCTTCACGTCTCTTCGTTGATGTTTCGAGTGGAACGGAAGTCCGAAAGCAACGCAAAAGGACGAAGAAATCCGATTTTACTCGCCGAACTTCCGCCTTCGCCCTCGAAACAAAAAGAAGCCAATCGAGCGGGCAGGCGGGCGGTAAGCACCCGACTAACGAAAGGAGGTTAAAAACCAAAGGAAACTGCAGAAATTCGTGTGCAAAACGGTTCGTTGCGGGCAGGAAGACCAAACGAATGCCCGCTAATGAGTCGTTCCGGACGAGTGGCGGGCGGCGGCAATTTGCCAAATGAACGCCATTCGCCTGCCCCCTCTTCTTCGAAAGGCAATGGAATTCAACCCGCCAGTAATGAAGCGCAACAGTTCTCGTCGCCATTTTCAATCCAAACGCAATCAATTTCCCTCTAATCCGACAGTTCGAATCCCCCGCCCGGGTGGTCGCCGGCAGAAAGTGAGGATAATTCTTTCTGCTGTCGCTTCAACGGCCGAATTCCGGCGACTCCGCCCACCGACCGGCCCGACTGGAAGACGAATGACCTTTCGGGCGACTTCGTCGGCCTCGTGGACGGCCGGAATTCACGCGGGGATCATCAACGAGCGGGCGAGCGGAAGGCGAATGGGGACGTCGTTTGCTCGCCCTCGTCCTCCAGCACCAAAGGAAGCGAACAATCAAGAAGAGCGGGCCGTCGGAGAGTCCAAAAGTCAAAAGAAATGGCCGTTTGTTAACTGCGCACTCATTTCTCCCTCACTCGAAACAAAGCGGCTCCTCGAATTGCACCGTCGGACGTCCGAATTCCCGAATGAGCGGCCGGTGGGCGGCGGGGCGGAAGTGCGGCCGCCAATTTGCGCCTCCACCTGCCGCTTTCATCAATCGGAGTGCGGCCGAAGGCCGGGTGACCGTACCGTAGAGGAGCGGTCACTCCGAAGACTCGCTAGGGGAATCAAACAGTAGAACAATTCGGTCGTTCCTCTTCGCTGTTATTTGGTATGTGGGTACACTGCCCGGAAGACGAACGAGCCGCCCGGGACTCATTAGTTCGCGTATGGGGCGGCGCGACAAGCCGCTTTGACGCGCCGCCCGCCCGCCGGAAGTAAGCGCGCGGCTTCGAGTCGCTCATCACTCCTTGCGGGCAGCGCGGAGTGACCGACCGGCCGCCGCTCGAACTCATTTAGGATTTCCGGCCGCAATAAAAGAAAGAAAGAAGAAGTGGACAAACGGGACGGACGGGCGTAAAAGGAGAACTCCAAAAGCGCCGCTTCGATTGTCCCATTCGTTTGGAGCTTTTGTACAATTCTCATGCAAAAGAAGTTACGAATGCAGTAAGAGGGCAGATAGAAAGTAGAGGGATGTCGTCCGGACTACCCGCTAGTGGCATCAGATAACCCCGAAACGAGGACTCATAAGCGGCGGACTCAACCGGGGTCATGTCGCGCTACAAACTCGAAGTAAAATGATGGATCGGCGAGGACAAAGACAGGCAGAAGCAGTCGTTTACTCGCCGTGACTCACAACTTCCGTCCACTTGTTTCTCCCTTCAAACGGAGAACGCGCCTTCCGCGAAGAAGATTTGCACTCGTTCGTTCCCCTTTCCAGATTTTCTCACGCTTAATGGGCAAGCGGGCGGCGCGAAGAACGCGGAGCTCTTTGGAGATTGCCGCTTCAGTCGTTTGCTTTCGGCTTCAAACAACAACACTTGAGTGAATGGCGGCTGTGTTCCGAAGCAAATTTATTCACCCTAACCTCGAAACAATCGATCAGCGGTTGTTGAAAAGCGGAACGACGGACATTCGGGGGCGCGGGCGGAGGAGCCGGTCGAACGGCTTCCGTTGCATCAATTGAGCGAACCCGTACGGTTTCCATTCGCATCTTCCTTTGCAGTTTGAACCACGCGAGATTGAAGAGCGATTCGGGCGAACTGGAAACGAACAGCAAGAAGGAAGGCATTGGATCGAAAGGGAAGAACTCACTTGTATCGAAGCCGAAAGACCTCGTACATCAAAGGCGGGAGTCCCGCTCCGTAGCGAAAGGAATGGCTGGAGGCGATCATGAGAGCGCCGTCCGCAGTCACCTCCATCGGCTCGCGGGTTGACGAACAAGCAGATCGGCAGCCTCGTCCATTCACGAGATTGGAGGTCCAAAACCCACAGAGATTTCGACTCTCCGTCTCGTCACGGCGCGAATCGGCGGGCTTTCAACGATGTAGAGGGCGGTTTGCGTCCAACGAGAATGGTCCGGACCAGAACGGTTAGTACGAGGGAGCGCTGAGAGACGTCGAATTTCGTCGTTTTCTTCGTCTCCAGGTCGAACTTCCTCGAGGAACAACTTGTCCCTGATCTCTCTCCTCAACGTGCGGATCTTCCCGCCGTCAACGTGAAAGAAAGCGATCGAAAGAACCGTCAATCGTCGTCATCACTTCAAATTTCGGCCGTCCGTCTTCATCCTCCGAAAGGCGCCACAAAACCATCGGCCCCTTCGCCGTGCGAGTGGACGAGGACGTGCCGTTCGGTGGGTGGGTGGAAGACGACCAAGCAGCCTCTCGAAATGCTCGAAAGAATGCAGGCCGGTACAGCGAGTAGAGGCCCGTTTCGAAGTCCACAGTCAACAGAAGCATCAGGTACGAAGCGGGAGCTTCTTCGACCACGAAGACGAGCGATTGATCGTCCAGCACCGTGAAGCTCCGACCGCCCTTCCGATGCCAACAGGGCGGGAAAGCGGTGTTCGCATTTGAATTCACTGCAGAACAAACAAGATGAACGAAGAGGAGCCACTCACATTTCCCGGCCGTGCATGAGGTCGTAGACAAAGAGGTCGTGAAAATCGCAGTGCGGAAACATGAACACAAATCGTCCGTCTTTTGAAAAACCCACAGGATCTGGCGACTAAACAATCGATGTCTAAAATCTAAGGAGATGAACTAGCCGAAGAGTTGGCTTGAATGTGGGCGCGCACTCCTGCACCAACGAAAAACGGTGGAAACCAAACCGTTGGCCGCCGGATTTTCCAACCAAAAACCCTCCCGTTGTTGCGGTCCCTTGGAGCAGCGGGAACAGCGGCATCTTCGGGTCGTTCGGTAGGTGGGCGGCTGGTTGTGAGCCGAGAATTCGGTCAAAAACATTCGTGACGCGGTAGGAACGCTCTGGAAGAGGATGGAGCGAACGCGAGCGTTCCGAACACAACAACGGGAAGGACACGGCAAGACGTGCAAGCTTGGTTTATCACGCGTCCACCCGCCTGAGCAATAGGTGGGTGCAGCGAGCCGCGGGAAAGCGGAAGTGAAAACTTCTTTCTCTTGCTTGCGTTGCGAACCCTTCGTTTGTTTCTCTTCGCTTTCTTTGCGGTCCGTTCAAGGCCTCCAGTTCTCATAATTACAGCGTTTATTACAACGAACTGACGTAAGTACATTAATTGACAGATGAACAAAGAGAAGAGTGAGGTAAGGAACGTTTCCATCGACAAACAAACGAGCGATTGCTTTGCGTAAAGGGCATCACGATTGAACGATTGCAAAAGACAGTGAATCAATCGGGAAAAGAGGGCATTCCTTCCGGTCTTCCGCCTCCACGTGCTCGTGCATGAGGACGTCGCCCAGAGGCTCGCCGCTGCCGTCGGTCGGCTGGGCGGCCATCACGATCGAGATGGAAGTCGGAGGCGAACCGGTCGCGTGGTGCGCGTGTTCGTGGGCGGCGGTCGGGCTGAGGCCGTGCGGGTCCTCGTGCACGTGCACCTGCCCGTCGAGCGGGGCGTCCTGTTGTTCGAGGAGGCGCTGCTGCTCCAGCTTCTGCGCCTTCGTCAAGCGGGGCTTCCGGTTGGCGGCCGGCTGCGAGTTCGCTGCGCCGCCCGCCCCTTCGCGCGGTTCTTCCGATTGGCCGGGCGGCCGGGCAGCGCGACGCCCGCCGACTGGTGGCCGCCGTGGTGGACGTGCGCGTGCTGCGGGTGCAGCTCGCCGCCGTGCGCGTGGTACTCGAGGCCGCCCGCCGACTGATGGCCGCCGCTCGATCCGCCCGACGGCGGCGGCAGGTAGCCGTCGGTGATGAAGAAGCCGGAAGCTCCTGCAAACAATCGAATTGAATCGATCTTGCTCTTCTCTCCTCGCTTACCATCGATCTGTATGCCCGCATTGGCGGCCATGATGCTCGTCATCTTGCCCTGGGCTTGTAGCATGCCCTCCAGCTTGTTGATGTACTCGATGGCGCCGCGCAAGATCTCGACCTTCGGCAGCCGCTTGGTTCGGGTTGCCGCAAGTGCGCTGCTTCACCACCTCGAACGCCTCGTTCACTTTTTGGAGCCGACGGCGTTCGCGCATCGTCGCCGCTTTCCGGCGGTCCATCGAGAACTTGGCTGAAAGAACGAGCAGTCCGAAGAGAGTGGGTGGATGCTGGAAACGAACGTCGCTTCCCGCCGCCCCGCTGGTCGTCGCTTGCGGCAGCGACTCGCCGGTCGTTTCGTGCTCCGACAGGCTGCTGAGGATGTTCGAGTCGGCCGGCGAGTGGTGCTCGTGTACGTCCACGTGGCCGCTGCAGCCGCTTCCATCTGCAACGAGCCGCGAATAATTAGGCGGTAATAAGCCCACTGGATTGGTCCCCTTTCCCTCTGCCCAAAAGACTCTAATAAAATCTAACGACTTTTCCATGTTTCCTACGAATTCGCCCTCAATTTGCCGGCCCGCCACAACAAACAAACGAAATGAGATGGCCAACGAACCTTGCGCGACAGCCAACTCCTTCTCCGCCTTGACCTTCAGTTTGATCGGCAACACCTGATCGCCGATGCCCGCACCGGACGTCGTCGTCAGGTACTCCGTGCGGAAGGTGCCTCCGCCTGCCGCCGCGACGCTTCCGAGATCGGCCGAGTAGAACTGCGTACCGCCGGCGCCGTTCGGGGCGGCGACGAGCGTGACGGTGGCGCCGCTCGAGCTCGCCGGCAGCCCGTCGACCACGTGTGTGGCGCCGCCGACCGTCGCGTACGTGCCGCCGCCGGCGTGATGGTAGTACGTTTGCGGATAGCTGCGGTAGAGGTCGTAGGAGCCCGCACTCGCGTAGTCGGGCGCCGAGTGCAGCGGGAAGGCGGTGAGCGTCGTGATCTCGGCCGCGTTCTGCCCCAACCGCGCGGGACTCGCCGTGTAGCCGTACACGTGCTCGTACTGATGATTCGGCTCCTGATTGTTCATTGCGTTCGATTCTATGCTGAAAACGGGCGCTCGATTGCTTCCGTTGCGCTCTTCCGTTCACTCACTTCCTTCCGCGAGTTCAATCGAGTGACGTCAACGGCCGGCAGACGAACGGAGCGGCCAGCTGTTCGCCGGAAGCACGTGGTCGGCGAACGGCTGCGAGGGTGGACGACGTCGCAGTTGTTGCGGAGTGCGAACAGTTGCACGTGTTTGTCGCTCCAGCAGCAGCCGAAGGAAGCGGCAACAGTTGTACCAATCCGACAGATGCCGCCGCCAATTGTGCACCGGTGGGGGGATCGCTCGTTCGCGGGACGGCCGGTGCAACAGTTGCAGGCCGGTCGGGCGCCAAAAGGAAACAGTTGAGACGTCTGAAAACCCCGGAAATGCGGTTAGAATCCGTGGGAACAGTTGGGATCGGCGGGCAAACACGAGGAGGTCGCGGCAAAATCGGGCGAATCTCCCGACTGCCACCTCGATCGGCCGGCCGGGGCAACAGTTGGGGGCCGCTGGCCAGCGGCACGAATCCAACGAATTTGCGGCGGCCTTCCAACTGTTCTCGGCGGATCGATTTCGGCGAACAGTTGGGAGCGAGCGGGCGCGAGAGGAGTGGCGGCGGCACTCGCGGCCAACAGCCCGACTGCCGGAGGGCTCAAATCCCCTCGAAGAGAACAACGAAGAGGAGGGCACGACGAATAAACAGTTGGCCGGGCGGCCGCACTCGTCCTGAAGTCAAGGGCCCGCCTTTCAAACAAACCCGACGGCATTTCGCACCGATCGGCCGGCCGCCCGACCGTCGCCCAAGCGAAGGCGCGCGCCAACTGCTCGGCATTCCGACTGGCCGGCCGGGCGGGCGGGCAGGCGAGGGGAAGGAAGGGGAAGAAGGAGGGAGGAGGGGCGGGTGTACGGTCAGGCGGGCGGCCAAACGGGAGACGCCGCCTTCTTCTCGTTTGTCGGCACTTCCGCCCGCCCGCCGTTTTGCACCTCGCCGCCCGCCCGGCCATTCGATCGAACTGATGGAAATTCGCCGGCTTAACACGTCGCCACCCCCACCGACCGATCGGCGGGTCAATCGGCCACTCGGACGGCACTCGCGAGTGGAAATCGGCCGCCCTCTCGGATTTCAAACGACCACCTCGCGGTTCTTCCAGGCGGCTTCCGTGCGGTCTGATTAGTCATCGCAATCACTCTTCTTCCTTGCCTACCGTATGGCGAGTTCGTTTGGCCAATCGAACGGGCGTCCTTCAGCCATCAATCCCCGCTCTTCCCCGTCGTTCTTCTCTTCGTTTACGTGCGTGCGAATGACTCGATCGCCTCGCCGAAGTGTGGAGCGAAGCGGCCATTAGGGCGGACGTCAAACGGACGGCCGATTGATGAGCCGAGCGGAAGACGGCGGCCGGGCGGGCGGACGGGGAGGACGGTGAGTGATGATCGGCAGGACGGAAGGTTCGAAATTCCATTCGGTTTATTTTCGGCCGAGTTGCGATCCGCTCTTCGGTGTGCAGGGGTAACTTCAGCGTTTACGATTGCTTTCGTTCACGTTGCTTCACTTTGTTCCTGTCACTGTGCATCTTCCTTCTTGGTCCGATCCAAACGACCTTTCGAGCTTCGATCGATTGAAAGAACAAGGGAGTCCCGAGAAGTACCTGGTTTACAACCGACAACGGGCCGTAAAACTCCCGATGAGCTCGTGCCGACGATCGACGCCTCTCGGCACTTCTGCTCGCGGATCAGCCGGCCGGCCGGCCGGACGGCCGGTAGGCGCAACCAATCAAAACGCAAAGTGCGCAAGCGGGCGGCCGGCCGAACAAGAGCGGGCGGGCGGGGTAGCGAGCGAGTGAGTGAGTGAACGGTTTATTACAACGAAACTTCCCCGCATTCCGCCGATCCGCGCCGCCGCTCTCGACTCGTAAATCCGCCCGTCCGTCCGCCGGCCGGCCAGACGCCCGCATCGCGCAACTTCCCGCTTCTTTCTCTCCGTAATCCCCGCTCCTTTCGGCACTGTTGCGAGAACAAGCCGACCGATTCGCGGCAGACGAGCTTCGTACAAAGCGGAGAAAGAGGATGGGTGGGACAAGCCGGCATTGCCCGCCATGTCGTCGGGACGAGAAGCAGAAGCAGTTGTCGAGAGGGAGAAACAGGCGAAGAAGTGGGGAATAGGCGGGCGGAGAGGGGGGGGGGGGGGGCCGGCCGGCGCCCCGGGCCCCCGCCAGCAAGGAGGAAGAAGGGTTTATCCAAAGGAATCGCCGGACACGAGCAATCAATCCGAAGGGATCAGCGATCGAACCTAGGCCGCACCTGCAACCTCCAAGGAAACAAAGACGACGAACGAGGCGGAATCACCCCACCGCCGGAAGTCCATCAAACGGCCGCCACAATGGGCGGAAGGCGGCGGAATTCGAGAAGCCGAGCGGCCGCTTTGATCGCCGCCCGCAAAGCCCGCCCGGATCCCATCCAGCGGCCATTCGAGCCGCCCGAACGGCCGCCCGAAGTACACAAGGAGTGGCCGATCGAGTGGCCGATCGAACGAGGTGCGAGCGGATTGATGACCGAACCCGCGAGAGGCGGGCGGTCGGACCGCGAGACAAAAAGAAGAAGGCGCCCGATCGCCGTTTTTCACCCACCGAATGTCCGAATTAAACGCCGCCTAACGATCGAAGTCCGCCGCTTTGATCCCGCGAACTCGGCGAGGCGCCAAATCGGCGCGGTTCCGACAGAAGGAGGAACCGGAAGCCGGAAGGGGAGGTGAAGAAGCAGGATGTTGCCTGTTTGAAGCAACCCATCAGTGCGTTGCACAAACGAATTGTTGCAGGGCAAAGGCCACCGACGGAATTTGCATGAACCAATTCCGCTCATCCCGCTTTCCTCCGCCGAGCGGCACAGGAATTCCATGTGATTGGGCATTCCGAGCGGTCGACCTCCCACCTCTCCGCGACTCCGCGCTCCCTCCCTCCGCTCCACTCAACCACCGTCGAAATGGGCAGCGGCGAAAGCGACGACAGCGACAAGAAGGAGGAGAAGAAGGAGTCGCGCAAGGACGACAAGAAGGAGTCGCTGCGCGTCGACAGCAACCGCAAGGCCAGCGGATCGCGGCGGAAGAAGAGCAAAGACGACAAGGACGATGGGCTGAAGTTGAAGCCGGTGAGTTCCCTCCTTCCTCCTTCTTCTCACCTGATTCCACCGGTTGCAGGGCGAGGTCGTGACGAACGCGAAGCACGGCTACGTGATCCTCAAGCTGCTCGGCGAGGGCGGCTTCGGCGCCGTCTACCGCGTCCGGGACCGCGACAACGCGCAAATTGAATACGCGCTCAAAGGTCGAGAAGAAGATGAGCAGAGGCCACTCGAAGCTCAAGATGGAGGTCGAGTTGGCGACATCCAGCACAAACCGCTCGCCTCTCCTCCCTTGCTGCAGGTGGCCATCCTGAAACTGGTCGGGAAGGAGCGCTCGGCGGACATCTCCCACTTCACGCAGTGCATCGATCGGGGCAAGAAGGAGAAGTTCTTCTTTCCTCGTCATGGAGCTGGTCGGCATGTCGCTGGACGACCTGAAGCGCGAGCGGCCCGGCAAGGTGTTCTCGATGGGGACGGGCATCGGGGCGGCCATCCAATGCCTGGAAGCCGTCCAGGACCTCCACAAGCACGGCTTCATCCATCGGCAAGCACCAGCACGGTTGGCCCCAGCTCACCTCTTGTTTGTTGCAGCGACCTGAAGCCCGCCAACTACGCCTGCGGTCTCAAGTACAAGCGGCACATCGTGAGTCTTCCGTTCTGTTCCTCCGCCTGTTAACCGTTTCGATTGCCCCGCAGATCTACCTGCTGGACTTCGGGATCGCACGCCGGATCGTGAACGACGAGAATCGAATCAAAGGGCCGCGCTCGTACGTGGGCTTCAAGGGAACCGTCCGCTTCGCTTCCATCAACTGCCACAAGAACCTCGAGCTGGGGCCCGAAGGACGACATCGAGAGCTGGGTGAGAGGCCGCCTTCTGCGTCCTTTTCATTCTCCTCCGTTCAGTTCTATTTGCTGCTCGACCTCAGCGTCCAGGGCGGCCTCCCGTGGGCCAAGGCGGGCGTGAGCACTTCCCTCTTTCTTCTCCTCCCCTTTCATCTCTCCTGCTTGCAGGACAAAGGCGGACGTCCTGAAGGTGAAGGAGGAGTGCCGCCGGGAGAAGCGCCCGCTTCTCTTCAACATGCTCGTGTGCGCGAACACGTTCGGCCTCATCATGGACTACATCGACGGGCTGCAGTACGAGGATCACGCCGACTACAGGTACATCTACAAACTGCTCCATTGCGTGAGTGCGGGGGATCGCTGTGTAGAGCCCCCCCACAACCGCTCACTCGCTCCTCTGCTTGCAGGCGGCGAACGAATGCGGCGTGAACCCGGACGCGCCGTACGACTGGGAGCTGGACGCCAACCGGAGTGACGACGCGCCTGAATCCCCAGTCCAAGATGGTTCGCTCGCTCACTCGTTACAGTGAAGGAGCCCCTCGCTTCAGGTCACCGCCCGCACTAAGTGAACACCCGCTCGTCCCTCCCTCTCTTCTGCCCGTTGTCCCACTGCCCACGAGAATAAACACGTGCATCCAACCCCAAAGGACAGCCGTTTAATGTACACGGACAAGCAAGCAATGGGCAGTCAGTAGAAGTAGGAGCAGTTCGTAGCGGCCTCCAGGTAGTCGAACTCGTAGCTCTTCGAGAAGAACCGCCAGTTGGGCGTGTACGTGAAGGTGCAAGAAGTCGTCGTCCCAATGCTCAAGGGTCAGGGATCCCTCCGCTTCGTTCTCGTCCACTCGCCGCCAAATGCGGGAAAAATTCGCCCGTTCGAGGAGGTTCTTCGTCCATTCGTGCTCGGGATTCTACAACAATCAGTTGAACTCGAAGGATGCCCGCCAGTATTCACTTGAAAGAGCGGAGCGGACTGCTGGGCGGTCAGCCAAACGGAAAGCCGCGGGACGTGCGGGCGGCAGGCGGCCGAAACCTCCAGCAGGCGGGCGATCGCTTGCGCGAGGTCGTGGCTGAAGTGCGGTGGGAGTAAGCTGTAAGGAGCACCAAGATGAGTGAATAAAAGGCGTGTGTTCACCTTCTCTTCAAACGAAACAACCAGGTGCTTCAAGGCGGGCAGTCGAGAGCGGAGATCGCGAATGAAAGCCGGGCAAACCGTCCACTTCTGCCAGCTGAAGCTTCACGGTCACTTCTTCGATCGAATTCGGCAGTTCGCAATGAGCTGTCAGTTCTGGAAACAAGCAATAAAGGCGGGGATTGGAACCGATCGGTCTCACTCGGCATCGCTTAGTTGCTCATCGCCCAAATCCAATGAAGTGATTTGATGGGCGGCAAGTGAATCGAAAGAAACTGGAAAACAAAACCGGTGAGCACACTGGCCATCGTTGAATTCACTTGCATCTCGACTTGTTTGTTGAAGCGAGTAGGCTTGAAACAAGCGAGCTGGAGGCCCGGGGATCGTCTTTCGAAGACCTTCGGATCGCAGTGGAGGGCGGCGAGTTGCGGGCCGAGAGCTTCGAGCAACACCTGAGCGTTCCGTTCGTTCGTTTCGCCGTCCAACACCAACTCCACGCAGCCCCGACCGCAAGCTGCCGCCAACGCCCGCATTCGCTGCGGATCGGCCGCCTTGAACGCGCCCTCGACGGCGAACGAGAGCGGCCGAACGGCGCGGAGAAGGCGGAAGGCGGTCGCGTCCACGAATTTCGGGCCGATTTCGTCGTTGAAACGAAACTCGAAGTTCCGCACGCCGAATACGTTCGACTCGACGAACGACGAGCGGTAGAGGGAGTGGCGGAGGGCGGCCAGTGAGCGGCGACTCAGGAGCTGCAAGCAGGAGACTGAGTAACAATTAAAAGGGTTGAAGGAAGAAACGATAAGCACTCATCAAAGCCCCCGCTCTCCCCCTTCGCTTACCGCAATTCGTGCGAAATGATCGCATTTGAGTTGGTAGTTGGAGACGTAAAGGACGGCGGCCGAGTTGTTCTTTCGCGTTCGAGCGGAGAAAGAAGCCGAGGAAGCGGGACCACGTCACCGAAGACAGGCGGGGGCGCGGCCGACCGGCTGGACTTCCCTTCTGTTTCGCATCTTGTAGGAGGGAGGAGTGAGTTAAGAGAAAACGATGTTGGAGTAGAAAACTGCTCGAACCTCCCGCAAATCCGTCAATTTTATACGCTGGCGAGAATCCGCTGAGTGTTTTTTGTTTGTTTGCAATGCGCGGGCGAGCGGGCGGCTGGTCCCCGACCCGACGACGGCGAGCGGCCGACCTCCGCCCGCCGCCCCGCCCCTCCGGACGTCACTCGCTCGCAATCGGGGGAACACCCGCACGGAAACGTCCGATAGCGACCGGCACGTGAACGAGCGGGCGGCGGTCCTCTCGTTCACGTGCGGGCGGGCGGGCGGCGGGGCGGCTTGGAATTCTCTGCAAACCAGACTGCAAAACATCCGCTTTTGTCTGCCTGCCCGTGAGTGTTGCCGCTGTGGAATTGGAGGGGCGGCGGCGTTTGACTCGTTTGTCCCGTATTTTTCGGGCCAAATATTTGGACCAACTTGTTTTGCCCTACGGATTTTATGCGACGCGAAAATCTGGGGACTTCCAAACAAACTACAAAAAACAACTACGTTCTGTTCTCACAACATCGGCGAGAGCAGAATGCACGAGAAGAATGTTGGGTCGACAGCCACCGCCTCCCACGATTTCCGCCGTTAATTGCAACTAATCAAGGGAGCGAACGCAGCGATCGTCGATCCGAATGGACGACCCAAATTCCCCCGAAGGATGCCGCCGCTGCCAGTCGGAAGTGAGCGGCATTCCCGCGCTCGAGAAGAACATCTCGTTTGGCCGCGTGACTGGCGGACATCCACGCGCAGAACGAGATCGCCGCATTCCGATCAGCCGTTCGTGCAAGCGAGAATCTTCTTCTTTGAATTGCGTGAACACCATCAGAGGCTGCAATTCCGTCCTCTCAATCCTCAACTAGCAAGCTGAATCGAAATCTACATTCCTTCCGCTCGCCGCCTGCAGACAGACGAGCTGCTTTAAAGGTCACAAAGCACAAAAGCAGAGAGCACAGAGCAGAAAGCAGAACGTACTCTGCTCCCCGCTCAGACCACACGATCTTTGTCATCGCTCCCGAATGCCCGTCCAGCCCGACCGTTTGTGCATTTGGGATCGGTTTATTTGCAACTGATGTCGAGTGGAGAGAGAGAAACAAAGTGCTCGAACGTGTGTGGTTATCGACTGAGGATTGGGGGGTGGTGGATTAGAAATGCGACGAGAAACAAAAGAGACGAGAAAAACCAAGGGGGTGCGGTGCGACATAAATTACGGGTAAGAGAACAAATAAATAGGCGGCGAAGATCAATCCGAAGGTCCGCCGTGCGGGGGGCTCAAGAGTCCTCGCGCTCGCCGTGCCGCGGCGTGCGCACCGCCTTCTGCGAGCGGCGCTTCTTCTTGGGCTGCGGTTCGTCGTCGTCCTCCTCTTCGATGAACTCCTCGTCGATGGACTTGAGCCACTCGCGGTCGCTCATCAGGTCCTGCAATCGAACGTTGATGATCAATGGAGAAAAGCGAGTGGGGATTCACTTGAGCGTAGTTGACTTCGCGACGTTTTCGGCGGCCGCCTTCCATCGGGACGTCAAAGGCCCGACTGCCCGAAGCGACCTTCTCCTCCTCTTCGGTGAACTTCTTCGACTGGTTGATGATCGACTGGGGCACTTCGGACTCCTCGAGCAGACGGGGCTTCCGTTGATCCTCCGACGCTTCCATGCGACGACGGTCGATGTCCATCCGCTGAAAGCGAGTCGATTAGACGAGGAGGAGGAAAGAACGGAGTACCTGGAAGATCTCGAACTCCTCTTCGGAGCGGGCGACCATTTGGTTGATCGTCTCGTCCTCAGGCACCTCGTCCTCGTTGTCGTCCTCGGTCTCCTTGCCGAATGATCTGCTCGAGCATCTGCTTGCGCTCCGAGCCGGTGGACTTCTGGTCGAACATGCCCGCTTGGATGACCTTCTCGTCGACGTCCAGCTTGTAGCGAGCGGCGCCGAGGATCTTCTCTTCGATCGAGTTGACCGTCACGAGTCGAAGGACGCGCACTTCTCGTTGTTGCCCGATGCGATGCGCGCGGTCCATGGCTTGCATGTCCATGAAAGGATTCCAATCGCTGTCGATGATGATCACGGTATCCGCAGTTTGAAGGTTGAGGCCGAGGCCACCAGCACGCGTGGAAAGAATGAAGAGGAAGTACTCGGAGTTGGGCTTGTTGAACTCCTTGAGCATGCTGCCGCGATCCTCGTGCTTGGTCGAGCCGTCCAACCTCATGTACTTGTACTCTGAATGATAAGAGAGTAAATGCACAAGTGGAAGGAAGACGCCTCAATTGCTCACGTTTGTACAGGAAGTAGTCCTCCATGATGTCCATGAGCTTGGTCATCTGCGAGAACATCAGGATGCGATGGCCGGTCGCCTTCAGCTTCGGCAGGATCCGATCGAGAAGCTCCAGCTTGCCGGACACGCGGTACAGGTGCTTGCCGCCGATCTGAGGAACCTTCCAGTGCTTCCGGCAGTCGTCTTCAATTGCGGGGAAGAGGAACGGGTGGTTGGCGAGCTTCCGCAGTTGGGCCATCGTGTTTTGGAGCGAGCGGCCGTTCTCCTGCAATCCACGAACATCAACGGGAGGCCGAATGGCGGGCGTACTTGAGACGAGTCGATCAGAAGGCCTTTCTGCAAGTGCCGGTAGACGATCCGCTGCAACGCGCTCATGTCGCACTTGATCACGCTGCAAGCATTCGAATGAGCAGGGCATCCTCGCTTTGATCACGCACTATTCGGTCTTGTCGGGCAACTCGGCCTCCACCTCCTTCTTCAGGCGACGCAGCAGGAACGGCCGAAGGACCTTGTGCAGACGGCGGATGATCAGCATCGTCTCCTCCTGGTTGAGCTCCACCTTCTCGCCGGTGGTCGCAAACGGGGCATTGAACCTGAACACACAAAAGAAATGAAATGACTGCGATTCAATCGTCCAACCAACCATTGCTCGAAGGTGCCGCACGAACTGAAGATGGTGGGCAGGAGGAAGTTGAGGAGTGCCTGCAAACGAGCGAGAAACGAGCGTATAATTCTTTCGATCCTCGCCGCACTCACCCAAAGCTCGGGCAGTTTGTTCTGGAGCGGCGTGCCGGTGAGCAGCAGGCGGTGTTGAGCGGTGAAGTAGGCGTTCAAGGTCAACGTGAGCTTGCAGTTGTGGTTCTTCATGCGATGCCCCTCGTCGATGATCATGTACTTCCAACGGATCTTGCCGAGTAGGCCCTTCTCCTTCAGGACGTAGTCGTAGGTGGTGAGGAGGACGTTGAATTCGCCCCGTTTGATCTTGCCCCTCCATCCGCTTGCGCATCTCGCGGTCGCCCTTGTACACGATCTTCACCACGTGCGGCGCCCACTTCTCCAGCTCCAGCGTCCAGTTGGAGATGGTGCTGCAAGGAGCGGGGATTGAATGGAAGGACTTGCAAGAGGGAACTCACGACAACGGGACGATGATCAGGTACGGCCCGTTGACCTTCTTGACTTCCATCAAGTACGTCACGAGTGCAACAGTCTGTATCGTTTTGCCCAGGCCCTACAAACGACGAGGAAATTGAAAGAAGAAAGCAAGAAGAACACACCATCTCGTCGGCAAGGATTCCGTTCAGGTTGTTGTTGTACAACGAGACCATCCACTCCAATCCTTTCAGCTGCAACGGCGAGAAAAACGATGAAGTGAAATGAAGGCCAAGGGCACCTGGTAGGGCTTCAGCTGGAGCGTGGCATTGCCGCCGCCCAACGACGAGTGCTGCTTGACGATCTTTTCGCGGATGCGATGGGCGGTGGCGTAGTAGTCCTGCTCCTCCTTGTTGTTGGAGTACTCGTCCTGCTCGTTGCGCGCCTTCTCGATGATCCGCTTGTTGCGCTGCTCCTCGTCCAGGCCCTCGAACTCGTCGTCCTCCTGGTCGTCCTTCGTGACCGTCTTGCCGTCGTCGTCGTCGTCCTCCATGTCCGAGCCGGCATCGCGCGAGAGGATCTCGTAGCCGGGATGCAGTCTGCAATCGATCGAATCAACAGAAGCAGCCAATCGTTTGCGCACTCCATCCACGTGTCCAACTCCTCGGCGCGAGGGCGCCTGATCGCCGGTGAGCACTTCGCCGGTGGCCGAGTTGCGGACGAGCACACGCACGACGTCCGTCTCGGCGTTCTCCATCTCCAGCGCCTTGCGGGCCTCTTTGCGCTCGTCCCGCTTCCGCTTCTTCTCCACTTGCTGCAAGCGAGAAGGAATTAATCGAAAGTAAAGAAAGCGCCGTACCTGATGTTGCCGCACAAGCCCAGTGAGCGATTCGACGAACGTATCCGTCTGTTCGAGCAGGAAGACGAGCCGTTGATCCTTCTTCTCGTCGAGCAACTGCCGGTAGCCGGCCTCGTCCTCTTCAATGAGCTTCGTCATGCGCTCCTTCTCCTTGCGCGCCTCCTCCTTCTTCCTCTCGCGCTCGCTGTTCGAGTGGTACGTGATGATCGCCTTGCGCATTTTGCCGAGCTTCAGCTGATTGTTGCGGTGGAATTCCTGAAGCAACGAATAAAACAAAGAAAAAAATAAAAGGAAGGCACCTTGAAGTCCCGCGAAGCCTGCGCGATCGTCTTCAGGAGATCCTCGTGCTTCTGCCGCAGCCGTCGCTTTTGCTCCTGCTGCTGCTGCTTCTCCAGCCGCTCCATCACGCGCGCCTCGCGCAGATTGTGGCGTTTGGTGCGGCGGTAGGCGAACGGATTCAGGGCCGTCTCGAGCGTCGTGTCCCGCTTCAAGGTAGGCGGTCACCTCGCTGCGCACCAGCTGCTGGAGGTTCAGCAAACGAAGGGAGCGGAGTTCGATCTCCGCCTTGACGCGCAGGTGCTCGCTGATGTTCGCCGGCAGGTTCTCGAGCAGCCGCATTCGGTGCAGAATTCGGTTGTTCACGCTGCAAACGAGCGGAAAGAAATGAATGAAAGAAGGAAGGAAAGAAGCGAACCGATTCTCGCGCTCCTTGGCGATCGCCTGCGGGTCGATGCCGACGGGCGTGGGGACGGTCGATTGGCGGTTGGAGGTGCGCTGCAGGTGGAGGGCGAGAACCTTCATGAGGTCGTACGGGAGCTCCTCGCCGTCGTCCAGCTTCTTCGTGAACTCGTAGGCGGGCGGCAGGTTCGAGTGGGTGGCCGTCGACATCATGTTCGAGGGGACGGGCTCGTTGGACGCGAGCTTCTGGTAGACGGCGATCTGCGCGCGAAATTTCTGCAGCTGCGCGGCGCTGAGCGGCCGCTTCTCCACCGGCGGGCGTTCGGCCGCCGCTCCATTCTCGCCGCCGTCCTTCCGCAGGGTGATCGGTTCGCCTGAACACAGAGGAGATGAAAGAAAGAACGGAGGGGAAGGGACGCACCTTGAAGCTTCTGCTTCAACACGTCCAGCTGCTGGTAGCGCGGGTCGGCGGTGAGCTTCGACTCCTCGATGCCCGCCATCGTGTTCTCGATGCGCGTGATGAAGAGCTCGTGGTTGGCGATGGAGGCGCCGCCCTGCGCCACCTCTTCGCCCGAGTGCGCCATTTCCGAGGGAGCGGGAGCGGTCAGACGTTCGCCTTCGGAGATCTTCGCCGGCTTCTTGCGCGGCATTCGGCGACCACCTGCAGTCGACGGCGGGATCAATGGACAAAAGAAGCGAGACGGAAGGAAGCGTGCGGAGTCCCGCCCCCTCGGCTCGCCGCCCGCACGCCCGCGAAAGCCGCCCGACCGTAACCCGCGGGGAGCGCCGGAAGCGGCGAGCCACTCGAAACATTCGCGATTCTTTTTGGCGGGAATAATTGGGAGTCAATGGATTGGTTGGGATTACTAATGAGAGATAAGGAGCACCATTGAAAGTGTAAGCGGTTTGTTGGAAGAGTAAGCGACCCGAAAGCTCGCTAGAGATCTCCAGAAGCCACCGTACTGCGAGCAGCGGTACTCAAAAGAAGCTCGCATGAGTGATTGGAGAGCGTGGAGATTGAATCGCGGAAATTGACGCGCGGATTTCGTGGTCGCAGTTTCCCGCCCTTCGCGATTCGCGTGTCCGAAAATCTCGTCGATTTCCGCCCGCCCCGTCGACCGCTTTTTTTCCCCCCCCGCGCCGCCCGCCGTCGTCGATCGGGCGGCCAGCGGCCAAAAAGGCGGCAAAAAGATGCGGGAGCTCCGACCCGCCCGAAGCCCGCCGCCGCCAACCGGCGAAACGCGAATTTTTCTCGCCCTCCGCGTTCACCGGCCGGCGCCCGTCTTTCGATTTATTTTCCCCCCCAGCTCGCCCGCTCTGCGACCCACCGCCGCCCGCCCGGCCCGCACTCGTCCGCGCTCGGCCCGCAAACGACGGCGAGCGAGGACGACCGCCACCCGTCGCCGTCGCCCCACTCGCTCGCCGGGCTGCCTCCTTCCACTTGCGCCCGACACGACGAATCGAATGGAAAGGAGGGGGGGGGGGAGCGGACGTCAAACACGCGCTCTCAAAACCCGACGGGCGGCGGAGTGGGGGGCGCATTTGTGCGCACGACGGCCGTTGTCTGCGTGCACGCGGCCCCGTCTCTCGCCGCACCGCGCTCTCTCCGGCCGCCCGCTCGTCGTCTCCGCTCTCCGCCCGCCCCGCGCTCTTCGGCGCCGAGTGGCGGGCGGCGACTGGTCGCACTCGTTTTTTTGCGCCAAGCCCCCCGCGCTGCTCGACGACCGCCAGCCGGCGGGTTTCCAGCGGCCGTCGGCGTGAAAGAAAGCGGATGAAAACTCGGGAAGAAAGGAATCTGATTACGGTAATCACCTGCATGTGTGCATGTGTGGAAGGCAAGAAGAAACCGAATGTTGGCGACTGCAGCAAACAAAATGAATGTTAGAGATCAAAGTGCATTCAAGAGACGTAGACTGCTGATTGTTGAAAGAGGAGAGCTGCAAGGACCTCTCTGTCTGCAGCTCATTGTTGCTTTCGTTGCGCAAAGCGAACAATAGATGGGGGTTATTCTGATTACTGAGGCGTGGCATCCTAATGAGGTCAAGTACAAATCCGGGGCTGAATCAAAGGCTAATTGTTTGAAAGGAAGGCAGGCGAAATAGAGATCCAGTTGCCCCGTTTGATTACTGTACGCTGCTCCTTCCAGCCTTTTCGACCAATCGTTAGAAACAAGGGGACTGTCGATTGCATTCCCCGTTTCTTCAGGATCAATCTCGAAGTTTATCGTTCAAAACACCCGCAAAGCCACAAACGATCGCCTTAATTCGCTCTCGAGTTTAAAGCTTTTCCCCCTTCTCGCCGCCCCCCGGGTCGTTTCTTCGGTTTGCGCGCGTTCTTCGAGACGCTCTTTCGTCTTGCAGAACGGGCAGGTGGGCGCGTTGCGGTGGATCTCGCGGCCGCAATTCCCGCAGTCCTGCAACGAATCGGGGAGATCATCGAGGAGGATCCTTCCCTCTTCTGCGCACCTTCACCTTGTTGCCCATTTCGTTGCGCCCACCGACGGGCGGCGGCGGCCGGCGGAAGTGAGGCGGCGAGTTGGTGGAAGAGCGGCGGCAAGTCGAGCGGCGGGAAGCCGGCGGCGGCCGAACGGAGGCGCGAACTCGGCGGTCAGTTCGGAGGTCCTGCAAACAACAAACAAGCGAGCGAGTGATTAGCGAGAAGAAAGAGAGGGCAAACCATTGAGGAAACCAATCGGTTGCCTCCTCCACGCCCTCGCGCCACGCCTCCACGCCGGCCGCCTCGACCGAGCGGTTGGCCGCGTGGAGGTCGGCGCGGAATTCGCCCAAGCGGCGGCCCAATTCGGCGCGTCGGTGGGCGAAGCCGGCCGTCTGATCTTTGAGGAGGTCCTCCAAATGGTTGATGTCCTGATTGATCGCCCGCAGCTCCTCGGTGTGCGTCTTGTGCTCGTGGCCCAGCTGCCGCCCGACCGCCTCGCAACGCTGCAGGAAAGCGACGTTCTCCGCGTGCTCTTCGGCCGCCGAGTGAAAGGCGACGAGCAGAACGCGCAGCTCGTCGAGGTCTTGGCTGAAGGCGAGGGGAAGTGTTCAGAAGGGATTGGAAGGGGATGGCTGACCGCAAATCCACTAGCCGCTCGATCGTCTCCTCGTCTTCGGTCGTCGCCATCCGCTTTGATCGAAACGAACATGGAACGATGAAGAGCGCAAAAGAAGAGGGAGGAGGCGAAAAGCCGCCGCTAATCGCCGCGCCCAAAATTCCCGCCGTTCGCGCGCAAACGAGCGAAAAACCCACAAATTTGAAGGAGCCGAAGGTCGAAACGATTTCACACCTCATCTCATCGAGCGAGGAGGAGGGCGAAGAGAGGAGAACTCGTGGCCTCTTGCTTCTTCTCCCTCGTTCGAGTTCATCCCGCCCGTCTACCCCACGCCCGCCCGCCGTGTCGCCGCTCGATTATTCACGCCGCCCGCCCGCCCGCCCCCCTCATGATCGGCGAGCGCGTGAATAAGCAGCGAGAAGATGAGCCTTCGATTCGAATCGAGCGAGAGCGAAGAGAAGACTCTTGAATGGGCGGGGAATCGGCGGTCCGAGCTTATCGCTTCGTTCAATCTTGTTTGTGGCCGCCGCCGGCGAGCAGAGCATCAAGTGACCACCTTCTCTTGATCCAACCGTTCGTTTATTAAGCAACAAACAAAGTGAGTGTACAAGAGTTAATAAGTGAAGTGGATGGCGAGTAATCTCAACGATTCGCGCGATTATGCGACAGGAAATGTGGGAAATAAATAGGAACAACCGAAAAAAGAAGGAAGAGAAGACTCGTAGACGATCGTCTCCCGCATTCAAGCTGACTGCTTCTGAACGAGTCGGTGGTAGGCCTTTGCGGCCGAGGAGCTGCCCGTGGGTGCCCTGCTCCACCACCCGGCCGTTGCGCACAACGGCGATCGAGTCCGCGTGTTGGATGGTCGAACTGAAACGTGCGAGTGAGCGTTTGGTTGGATGGAATGAACGAACAGTCGGTGGGCGATCGTGATGCACGTGCGGCCGGCTCGAGCACGATCCAACGCCTCCTGCACGATCTGAAAAGAAGGAAAGGCGGGGTGGGCAAGGAGGAAGAAAGAACTCACTCGTTCGCTCTCCGTGTCCAGCGCCGAAGTGGCCTCGTCGAGGAGGAGGATTTTCGGGTTGCGAATAATCGAACGCGCGATTGCGATGCCTGCAACAAACGAACGACAAATGAGTAAACGAGAGCAAAAAATCCGGAAACGAACGTTGCTTCTGCCCGCCGGAAAGCTGCCCTCCGCGCGCCCCCACCGGAGTTTCGTACTTGCGCGGCAAACTCTCGACGAAGTCGTGGATGTTCGCCAATTTGGCCTGAAATTCCCGCCAATCACTCGCGGAAAGACGCCCGGGACTTGCCGCCTCGACGATCTGCTCGGGCGTCGCGTTTTCCAGCCCGTAAGCGACGTTCTGGCCGATCGTTAAATCGAAGAGCGTCGGCTCCTGTCCGACGAGCGCCATTTGCGAGCGGAGATGTCGGAGATTCATTTCACGCACATCAACCCCATCAATGAGCACCTGGCCGGCGAGCACGTCGTAGAAGCCGTTCGAGCAGCTGGATGGTCGTCGACTTGCCCTGCAACCAACGAAGAAGATCAGAGGGAGCCGGGGAAGAGGAAACGAACGCATCCGGACGGCCCGACGAGCGCCAGAGTTTCGCCGTTCTTCGCCGTCACGCTGAAGTCGCTCATGATCGCGCCGATTCGGGGTGGTCGGGTAGGCGAAATGGATTCGCTTGAACTCCAGGTTGCCGACGATCTCCTGCAAGCAGGGCGATGAGTGAGCAGAAGCGTACAAGTGATCGAACCGGTCGCTTCCCTCCTTTGGCCATCGAATCAATACCCGGCTCCGCTCGCATCATCGAAAACATGAGTAAAGCCGTGCTCTGACACCTGCTGTGCTTCCGAAGGTACTCGGGGAAGTAATTCGCGGCAGTCATGATCGAGATGGAAGCCATGTTGAGCGCCTCGATCACCTGGAACACCACGAAGGGCGTCGTGTAGCCGCCGCGGATCAGCAGAAGGCCGAACGAGTAGGCGATGCCGAAGTTGAGGTTCACGAACGCGCTCATGAGGCCGTAGTTCAGCGACTAAACGAGAAGAAGTCGGTGAAAGCGAGCGAAGAGAAGCCACTCACCTGAAGGAGTCCACGAGTGATCGCCCGCCGATGGCTCGTCACCGACGCCTCGCAGAAGCGATCGAAGAGATGCTTCTGAAGAGGTGAGCGACTGGACGGTCCGCACGTACGAAATCGACTCCGGAAGCCACGCGAGCCGCCTCTTCGGCGATCTCCACGTCCTTGGCGGCTCGTCGCTTCAGGTGGCCCGTGAGGAGGAGCTGGAGAACGACGATGAAGACGGCCGTTGCCACGCCTGAAAGTAAATCTCTAGTGTGCGTGCTCGATATAAAAACCGACCGATCGGCGCCATTGACCACCCTGCGAACTGAAGTGTCCAACCAATTTCGTTCCCCGGCCCATGCCATGGACACACTAGTCCTGTTTCATCAGAGAGAGAAAGAAACTATTGGACAATAAAACGCGATGGCAATGCCCGGCGGACAGAGCGACAAGGCCCTGGAGCACTTCGGCCAGCCGCTGGTCGACGGCCGCCTGCACGTTCGGGGCATCGGATGAGAGCCGAGCCGTGAGCTTCCCGGTCGCGTGCTTGAGGTCATCGAAGTACGCACCCGCATTTTGGTCAGAAAGACCCTCATTGCGGATAAGGTCCGTACTTGCCGAAGAGATTCTTGAAACCTTCGCTCCGCAGCCGTTGGGTCATCTGCTCGCCGGACCAGCCGAACAGCAGGCCGGAGAAGAAGGTGGTGATGCCCGCGAAGAGGCCGAGCCCGCAGAAAGTGAGCGCGTTCTGCATGTTCGCCCGGGCGACGTCCTCTCGCGAGATGTCCGACTCGAAGACCGCACTCAGCGACTTGAACAGCCGGCCGTACACGATCGAGAAGATGGGCGTCTGGAAGAACGAGACGGAATCAAATAGGAGGGATTTGAAACGAACCGAAAAGCCGCGAGCCAGCGTGAACACGAGGCCGGTGAGGATGAGCGCGTGTTCGGGCTTCGAGAAGCGCCAGATGTCCATCAGAGTGGCCTGCTCGGCCTTCTCCTCTTCCGCTTCTTCCATCTTGCTGCAACCAGGAGGCATTTGAGTGAAAAGAATCGGCGGGCTTACTCCGTAACGTCCGGGGCAATGGGAACGGGCGAGAAGGAGTGCGAGGAGGCCATGGATTCGCGAATGCGACGACTCGCCCGGTTCACCCGCTCGGCCGCCGCCTCTTCGGCCTTCGCCGAGTCCTCGGAGGAGATGCGGACAGAGCGGACGGGAGTGGGCGGGTGGAGTTCGTCATCCTCGTCCTCGACGATCGCGTCCTCCGCTCCCGTCTTTTCGATCTCCTGCGCCTGGACGAGCTGCCGGTAGACGCCCTGCGGTCGTTGCATGAGCTCGTCGTGCGTTCCGTCCTCCACGATCAGGCCGTGATCGAAGACGAAGAATCCGATCGGCGTTCCGGATGGTGGACAGGCGGTGGGCGATCGCGATCGTGGTGCGGGACTTGGCCGCTCGATCCAACGCCATCTGCACCTTCTTTTCGCTCTCCGTGTCCAGGGCCTTCAATCTCGGGATGAACAAAGCAGAGGATTGATTGCATGAGGCTTACGGAAGTGGCCTCGTCCAAAAGGAGGATAGCCGGCTTGCGGATGAGTGCCCGGGCGATCGCCAACCGTTGTTTCTGACCGCCTGCAATCGAAAGATCCCTCTTCTGACCGATAGAGGAAGGACGAACCGCTCAACCGGACACCGCCCTCTCCGAATTCGCGTTTCGTAGCCGTTCGGCAGCGTTCGGATGAACTCGTCGGCGTTCGCCTGCCGGCAAGCTTCGACCATCTCCTCGGCGGTCACTTCCGGGCGGCCCATCCGCAGGTTGTCTTCGATCGAACAGGCGCTGAAGAAGTCGCGAGATCATTTGCGGTTGGGCAGGGAAGCGACCGAAACTCACAAGACGGCAGGCTCTTGAGCGACCACGCCGATGGTCGACCGGAGCCACTCGACGTTGAGGTCCTGGAGTGGGTGGCCGTCAATCGTGATCTGAACGAGCGGCAAGTGGATCGCTCGTTGAAGCGAGAGACTCACGGATCCCTGCTCCTGCTCGTAGAAACGCTGCAGGAGGCCCACGAGCGTGGACTTTCCGCAGCCCGAATGCCCAACGAGAGCGATCGTTTGGCCGGGCTGGACGCTCAAAGAGACGCCCCGGAGGATCTTCACTTCGGGTCGCGTGGGGTACGCGAAAGTGGAGGTTCGTGAACTCGATTCGCCCTTCCACGTGCTTCGGCTTGATGCCCGCATCGCTTGACGAGTCAAGCTCCGGTTGCTGCAAGCCAGAAGAATGAGGGTGGGAAGGAGAAGGAAGTGGACGAACCCGATCGATGATGCTGAAGATGTCCGCCGCCGCCAACCTCGCTCCCATTATCACGCCCATCTGCGGCACCGCCTTTCCGAGACGGAGGACCTTCAAGAAATCGAGTGAATTTACCTGCGGGACGGCCTGTCCAGACCAATTAATACTGCCCAGAAGACCTTAAAGGTGTTCAAACGATTATTCGACTGAGTCAAACACGCCTGGATACCCGCCGCAAAAAGTCTTTAACGAAAAAAGAAGCCTTCGTCAAATCAGTGGACTTGCTGACCAAACTCGTGTTTGAACACGTTAACAGTAATCCGCTCACCCAAAGTACGGCAAAAATGGTGCCGGGCGTCGCGTGGCCGGCGAGCACGAGGTTGGCGCCAACCAGAACGCCAATCCCATCGAAACGAAGAGGATGATGAGGTAGAGGCCGGAGAAGAGCGCAGTCCACAGGGCCTTCCGCAGACCCGACCGGCAGCCACGGGCGAGGTGCTTCGAGTAGCGGTCGATCTCGAACGATTGGGCGTTGAAGGCGGCCACCGTTCCGGATCCCACTCAGGACCTCTTCGGCCACGGCGCCCGCACTCCCGTACGCGTTCATCTGCTTCCGGAGGGCGTGCTTCACGGACTGAACGGAAGGAAGAAGAAGGAGAAGAGTGCGGTGGGCGGCGTACCCGAGCGCTGCCCCAAATCGTGAGCACGACGAACGGGACGACGAAGGTCATTATCAGGGACATTTGCCAACTAAGGATGAAACCGATAACGATACCGGCCACCTGGCACGCGATCGCCTGCACGATCACGGCGATCTTGTCCGAACTGCCCTCTTGGATGCGATCCATCCCGCTGCAAACGGGCAGTTGAATGGATGAGGGGGTGGAAGGCACCCTCACGAGCTCATCTTTTGCGTCAACTTCCCCACTTCGTGCTTGTCGAACCACGGCTGATCCTGGTTGAGAACCGTCTGGAGGAAGCGCTTTCGAATTCGATGCAGTTGCCGTTCGCAGAGCGTGAAGAAGCAGGCCGTCTGGACGGAAGGACAGAAGAGAAGTTAGAGGGCGGTAACTGGGGGAAAGGAACTCACGGAGCCAAGTAGCCCACGGCCGAACACGAGGATGCCCAAGTAGAAGTACATTTGGATGTAGAAGAGCATCTACGAGGTGAACCACTCCAAGTCGAGGCGATCCTCCGCGTACTCCGCCTGCCCCTGCATCAGGGTGTTCGTGATGCCCTTGAAGACGATCGAGCTGAGCGGCGAGAGGACGCCGGCCACGACGCTCAGCAGGACGCCCGCCACCAGCAGAAACCAGTCGAATTTCGTCGCGTAGCGCATCTGAACGCTGGGTATCGTAAGGGGAGAAGCAATCAGAAGAAACGAACCATTTGCAGGAGGCTGGCGGGGTCGAGCTCGGCCTCCTCGCCCTTCTTCTCGACGGCCTTCTTCTTGCCCATCTTCCGCTTCTTCTTCTTGGGGCGTCTGCAAAGAGACTGGATTGAATGGCGGGCAATCGGAATCGAATTTAAAGGCATCGGCGTAGTCCAACGAAAGCCTCAAGCGGACTCCAACGGGAACGTCCGTACCGCCCCGCCCGGATTGGAGGAACGGCGGAGAGCGGAGTGCGGGGACAAAAGGGGGCGATAAGGACGGCAGGCGAACTCACCGTTTTATACGCACATCCGAAGCGGGGTTTGTGTCGTCCGGATCGTCCGCTTCGACCAGCGACGAGCACTCCGCTTCGGAGGTCGTCGAGTCGGCGGCGATCGCCGCGAGAAGCGGCCGGATTTGCATCGCCGATGGGGCCGCCGCCGGGGTTCGACTGCTGAAAGTGATGAGATGAAACAAGAAGTTTTGTGCCGCCCGTCTACAAACTCCACCGATCACTCCGCCGGTTACAAACCAGACGGCCCGACGGCCCCCAAACGCGAACGACGAATTCGGGGGACAATGGGCGAAGTAAAGGTCGGAACGAACGGCGGGAGGGGCGAAGAAGGAAGTGTAAACAAGAGGGGGCGGTGAACTCGGCGGTCAGCCGTTGGACGGATTGGCGCCCCCGAACGAACCGAACAACAATCCCGCCCTCCCCGCCCGCCCGCCCGTCCCTCCGTTCGTCTGCTTTCTTTCTGCAAGAAGAGCCGCCCGCCCGCCCGCCGCAAAGCGAAGCGAAAAGAAGCGAGCAACGAGGGCCAGACGGGCGGGGCGGGCGGGCGACCGTTTAGCGAAAAAGCCGAACGAATTCGAGCCGTCGAACGCTTTCGATTGAAATTCGAGCACCAGCGAACCACGTCGAGCACAGATTTCTTTTGTTTGTCCTCAAGGATTCCAAGTTGCTTCTCATTGGATCTTCGGGCGGCTTTCGGCGGATGAACGCCCGCTTGTTGCTCCTTCCGCTCGGCGGCCGGCTGACGTCCGAGCGGCCGGCTTTCCCACGTGTTTTGTGCCGCTCCCGCGTGCTTTGTGACGGCCGACAAGTCGATTCGAATGGCCGAGGCGCCGATAAACCGCCCGCCTTTCGCGGACACCCGCCCGGAAGCTGCGTTCTTTTGTTCTTTCCGCAACGACCGCCTCCAATCCGCCCGCCCGCCTCCTCGCCGCCTGCAATTGCGGGAGGGTTGACCGCCCGCCGCGATGGTCGAGCGGAAGAGTCGACACGCGGCGTCTCGCTCTCCTTTCGCGAAATTTCGGGCGCGTCCGCCGCCATCGATCGTTGCGAAATCTCCAGAACGTCCGTTTCGGGTGATTGTTCGTGTGGATTTGCTCTGATTGGCGCGGTAGATCGTTCATTCGCGGCTTCCGTACGCCACCTTTTCACTCAAACTTCCTCGTTTTTCACCGCCTTCCCGCTCAATTCATCGATTTTCAGGCTTTCCTTCGCTCTTGCACGCCGCCGCAATGTCGTACCTGCTGCCGCATTTGCACAACGGCTGGCAAGTGGACCAGGCGATTCTTTCGGAAGAGGACCGCGTGGTGGTCATCCGCTTCGGGCACGACTGGGACCCGAGTTGCATGCGGATGGACGAGGTAAGCGACTCCTCGTTGTTCCCTTCACTTATTCCTTCGCTTTAGACGCTGTTTAAGATCCAGAACCTGGTGAAGCTGTTCGCCGTCATCTACGTGGTGGACACGACCGGAGACTCCCGACTTCAACACGATGTACGAACTTTACGATCCAGTGACAGTGATGTTCTTCTTCCGCAACAAACACATCATGGTGGATCTGGGGACGGGCAACAACAACAAGATCAACTGGCCGATGGAGGAGCCGCAGGAGCTGATCGACATCATCGAGACCGTCTACCGGGGCGCGCGCAAGGGCCGCGGGTTGGTCGTGTCGCCTCGCGACTACTCCACCAAGTACAAGTATTGAATTCGTTGGATCTCCCCTTTCCCTCCTCTATTGTTCACTTTCCCTCTTCGAATAAACGACTGGATGTCCGGAGGCGGGCGAGTTTATTGAGTGAATCGTCTACCGACCCGCGAGGGCAAAGAAATCAGGGGAAGGGGAAATAAACTATTGCAGTCATTTTAAGCGAAAGAAATCTTTGAGGAGGTTGGGGTCTACGGAAGAGGAAAGAAGGAAGTAGGTAGCTGCTTCTATTGACAACAGAGAGTGTTCAACTGAGGGTGCAGAAGTCCTCCGACGGCACGCGCGCCTCGTCCCGTCCGCCTTCGTCTTCGGCGAGCACCCACTCAATTCCGAGAGCAACCGGTGGACGTCCGCCTGGAACTCGACAGCGGCGAAGGGATCGGTCGAGCACAGCGAGCTGAAAACGGCAGTCCGTACAAGAAGGAAGGAAGGATTGGGTGGACGCACCTGAAGGCCTCGTCGATCCGCTCGCCGAAGAACTCGGCCGCCGTGGCGGGAGCGTCGACCAACGGTTGGTCGATCGGGCTCACTCCTCCCCGGTCTGTTCGGCGTCCATCTCGCGGAGCTTCACCTCCTCCAGCAGAAGGGCGGCGAGGGCGCGGTCGGGGCTCTCCAGCTTGACGGACGGGACGAAGGCGGGCCTTTGGGAGGACATCTTCTTCTTATTAGCGAGGGCGATTTACGAGAACAAGTGGGAGGTAGATTGAAGAAATACTTGGGAGATGAAGCGAACATCGCAGTAATTAGAACGAGCGAGAAATCGAGAACATTCGGAATGTTTAATGCGAGAAACAAGAAATCAGTGGAGAAGGAGGGGCGGCCGCTCACTTTCGCTCGCCGTCCAGCATCCGCATCTCGTACTCGGACATGATTTTCATCAACGAGCACTTGAACTCGATTGCCAATCGGCGGTTCGTCTTGGCGATCGTCCTGCAAACGAACGGAAAGGAAGTGGGATGGACTGAGTAGAAGAAGGGACGAACCGGAAAGGTCGAGTTCACCATCATGCCCAAGCGTCTCCTCCTCGACGGTCGAAGCGGGAGCAGCGGGAGCGACCGGAGCGGAAGCGGGCGGCGTGGGCGCTCGGGGCGGCGGGCAGGCGACCGGCGAGGGGCTCTTCGCCTTTTTCTTCTGCTCGACGGCGACGACCGGCGGCGCGGGCGGGGGCGGCGGGGTGATCTCCCTCGACTCCCCCCGCGACTCCTCCCGCTCCTGCTCCCGCAACTCGTTGGCCAGCTCCGCGAGGTCGACGTCCGGGAAGGCCGGCGGTGAGGCGCGAGAGGATCGACTCGATCGAGAGGGACTCCGAGCGTGCCGTCCGCCTCCTCCGCCTCGTCCTCGTTCTCGTCCTGCGGCGGCCGCTCGCCGCCCTGATCGTGTTCGCGGAAGTAGTGCGTTCTGCAACGAGAAGAAGAGCATCAGTCGAGGGTCTCCACTAATGAACCCACTTGATCTTCTTGAAGCTGTTCTTGCTGCACGTGACCGGGCAGTGGTGCGCAGCGGACGAGGCCGCTTTTCTCGCCTTGTTCTCGAGCAGGATCTCCACGAAGTCGTAGCGTTTGACCAACGGCGAGAGCGTCCAGATGCCCGCCTGGAGGTTGTATTCCACCTACAAGACGTTGGGGGATGACTGGACGAACAATCGAGTGGCCACTCGCCTTCTCCGGCCGGTAGTCGTCGCGGCCGACCTTCGATCGGCGGCTCAGCTTGCCGACCGGCGGGCTCAGCGAGAACATCGTTGAAGCAGCCGGAAGAACGAAGAGCTTATCGACTGGAGACCTTCGGCTGCCCCCTCCGCCTCAAACTTTCCGCTGTTGCGAACGAAAAAGGCGGCAAACGCGGCGGCCCGACCGAGAAATCCCGAAAGCGAAGCGGCGAAACGCGGACGGACGACTGCGCTTTTTGTACGAGCAGACGGGCGGCAGCGGCGGGCAGGCGGACGGGCGAGTGGGAGCAGCCGCCAAGCGAAGACGAAGACGTCCGAGATGGCAGCGAGCGAGCGGCGGGGCGAGTGCGGGCGAGCGAGTGACAGCGGCTGTGCGAATCGACGGACCCCGACGACCCAGCGGGACGGGCGGGCAGCGAGGCGGAGGGCGAGGAGCTGCAGCCAGCCGGTCGGTCGCTCGCTTCGAAGGGGCGGACGGCGGCCCCTCGCTCTCCCCCCCGTCACTCGCCACTCGCTGCGTGCGTGCGCCACAGCGGAGAAGGACGGACGCTCCCCGCAGCTTCGCGCCGACTGCGCCCGCCGAAAGCCCTCCGCCGCTCCGTTCTTTCGCCCGACCGACCGCCGAGTGCGACGAGCGGAGGGCGGCGAGGGAAAACGAGTGGCGGCGCCCCGTCCGATCGCCGCGAACGGAGAGGCGTGGAGGGCGCGTGGTGCGGAGCCGCGCGAGGTCATGACTCACGAGCAAAACGGCGACTGCGAGGCGACCGGCACACCGAGGACTGCGGTCAGCTTCGATGCGAGCGGGCGGGCGGCATTGAACGTCCCCTTTCAAACCCATTTGAGCGGTGCAGACCATTCGGACTTCACGTCAGGTTGGCGCTGCATGCTGGTCCCGATCCGTTCAATCCACCCTGGCGAGGGCGACAGACTTCCGTCTGGTCGAGCTGCCATACCGCGACCGCTTCGAGCAGCTCCTTTACCCGCTGAGTCAGCATGTAAATTGTGAACCCATTACGGGAACATCTCAACACGCACTGAAATGATGAATTCATTCATCCCTACAAAGCGGAGCCAAGCAAACAAGTAGTATTTGGTTGTTTGAATACAGAATCAATCTCCTTAATGGGGGGTCAGGTCCGTGTTTGCCTAACAGGAAGATCACTCGCAACTCTTCAGCTAAGTCGTTCTATTTGATTTGCTTTCCCAAACGTTGCAATCAACTTCTTTGCCAAATTGCCAATTTAAGTGCGATCACAACATCTCCATGAACATTTGCAGACGGACAAGCTTATTTCTTCAATCGAAACAAACTTCTGGCATCGCAAGTCGACTGAAAGTTTCTCCTCCCTTCCGGAAAGCCGACGAGGAGGCGGGCGAGTGGACCGTCGGGCGGAAGGCCAAGAGCGGCGAAAACGGGCGGCGAAAATGGACGCGGCGGCTGGGCGGCCGGTGGGGCGGCTTTCACATTCGGACTGATCGCCGCGCGCTCCGCTCTTCCTTTTCAGCCGGCCGCCATGGACTCGTCGATGAAGACGCCGAAGCGAAACGTCGGCTGGTGAGTCCGCCGCCCGATTCTCCCGTTCGATTCCCTTCGATTTCCCCCGATTGCAGCGCCGAGAACCCGTTCAGCAACGGGATCTTCCACGGGCTGCACCTCACGCCGTCCATCTTCAAGATGCAGTCGACGCCCTCCGACCACTCGCCGCAGAGCTTCCGCTGGTCCATCGAGCAGCAGGCCTTCATGAACCCCATCGACATCGACAACTCCAAGGCGCTGGAGCAGAGTTCGCGGTTGTTGGCGTGAGTTCCCCCCACTTGAAAGATCAATCAATGATCTCGGCTCGTGTTTGCAGGGAAGGTGGAGAACCCGCAGGTGCAGCGGCTGGCGCGGGAGCACTTCGAGTCGTTCGAGTACACGACCAACCGCCTCCTCTGCAGCCCGGCGGACGCGAGCACGCTGTTCGGCGCCAAGCCCGCCTTCCTCCGCACCGCCACCGTCGGCACGCAGACCGACTGGACGCTCCCGCCGGCCGCCGTCGCCGAGACGCGCGCCCGCCGCTCCTCCTGCCCGCCCGTCCGAGCGTCCGCTTCGATTAAACGAGTTCTTTCCGCTTTCCTTCTTCTTTCCACTGCAATCCCTCCTTTCTCATTCCGCTAGTCCCCACTCCTTCCTTCGTCCAATAAACGCGTGTATCCACCGGTCCAGCGGCAAAAGGAAGAGCTCGGAAGAAATGATTTTCCACACGGGGATTCCGCACAGGTCTGTGTTTCTCTTCATCGCCCTTCCACTCCCCCGCAATCCAACCGAAAGTCCACTGCGCCATCGCGGGCAGTCCATGAGAGGCGCGCTCCTCCGAGCGGTGGTGGTCGAAGGCGGAGATGGTCGTCGTCTATTGTTGGTGGCCCATTTTAGTTCATTCTTCAATTGGAAACAGCATCATTCTGATTTCTTCCTCACACTTCCAGCGTCCCAATCAAAAGGTTTATTCGAACAAAAATAATTAATGGCAGTGAGAGGATCAAATACTTGTGGGGCGTTCAATGGCACTTGGATAACCGTAGAAGAATCAAGGCGAATAGCTGCGAGTTCTGAAGGAGTAAAGCACGAATTGTTGAGTAGTGGGCACAAGTTGGAAGGGCAATTGGAAGGCAAGAAGAATGAGGGGGACCTATAGCTCAAGGATTGATGAACGAGACGAGGATGTAGCGGGTGCCCTTGGTTGTCGGCAGGCCCTCGTGCAGGTGGGTGAGACGGCCGGGGAAGAGCATCGACCATCCTGAAGCAAGTTTTGATCCTTTGGGCGACCCTCCAATCGTCCGCACTCACCGACTTCGTCCGCCGGCACCGTGCAGTTGTAGCGGACGTAACGCACGCCGCCGCCCTCGTAGTCAACGCCCCGCTTGTTGAGGGCGACGTCGATGGAGTAGGTGGAGGCGTCGAGGTGAGGTCGGAGGGATCGCCTGCTCCTCCGGCTTGTACCGCACCACGAACATCATGTCCGACTTGATCGGCTGCAAGCGGAGGAGTGGAGAAGGAAAGAGGAAGAGGGAACTCACCCGTTGGTAGTGGCCGTAGAAGACCTTCTCCTGCATCGGGGCCACGTAGTCGTCGATCACTTGCAGGAACTGGTTGTGCATCCCCACTTGTTTCATGTGAATGTCCCGCGTGGGCACGTTCTCGTAGCCACCGGCCAGCCGCTCGTCCTCGTTCTTCCCGTTGGACCACTGGCCGAACGCCTCCATCACGTTGATGAGCTCGGCGGCGAACCGCTCCGAAACGAACGGGAACTCGTAGACGTCCGGGCAGACGAGCGGCACCTCCGTTCCGGGCTCCAAATGGCGGCGATACTCGGGGTGGATATACCGCGCTTCCCACAGCTTCAAGCAACGAGCAATCAAACGAATGAAAGAAGAGGGAACGAACCGCCTTGTTGTTCGGGTAGTCGTAAAGCTCCCGGTGGATCGTGTGCGGGCTTAGTTGGGCGAAAAAGTCGCTTTCCACCAGGAAGCCGTACTCCTCTTGGTTGTCCACGAACATGAAGTGGTTCTACACAAAGCAAGCGTTCAATCAATCGAAAGGATGTGCGATGGAGGGACTCACGTGATGGCGGCAGAACTTGGCGAAACTCATGTCCGCGTCCAGCTTCTCGTCGAACCAAAACGGCGTCGCGGACGGCGGCAAGTTTGGAGCCGCGGATCGCGTAGACGGAGTTCACGAACGGCACGTTCCAGTAGCCTTTTCGTCCAGTGCGCTCCGCAATCGGAATGTAGTCGGCGGAGCGCTCGTAGAAGCCAGTGGTCGGGTGGACGGCGCCCCAGAAGTTCGAAAAGAGGCGTCCGGGCTGCGTGACCATCGGCGCGAGAATTCCGACGTCGTACGTGAGCATCCGCCGAATGAGCTGCCGGATCGACTGCGTGCCGTTCAGGTGCACCTCCGCATCGAGCGCCACGTAGAACGGAGAGCCCAACCGGAGGGCGTGGTCGATGGAGTCCGTCCGGCCGCGCCGCTCGTCCACCTCCTTCACCGTGTTCATCACCTCGATGCTGCGGTACTTCGGGCCGTGATCGTCGGCGAACGCCTCCACCTCCTCCCGGTTGTACATTTGATTGTTGTAGAGGTAGAGGTCGATCCGATCGGTGGGGTAGTCGAGGCGCGTGATCGACCGGAAGAATTCCTCCACGTAGGGCGTCGGTTTGGCGACGAAGATCGCGAGCGTCACGAGCGGCAGTTCTCGGCGGGCAGCTCGGTCCAGCGGCTCGCACTTGGCGCAGCCCTCCAGCATGTTGAAGCGGCCGCCCACGTAGTTCGCGAAAGGAGTTCAGCTGCAGCTTCGAGGGCCCGTTGCCGTGGATGACCGCCGGGTGGGTGTTGTAGAGCGTGTTGAACACCTGCAAGCCGAATGAAACAGAAGAAAGAGGAGCGGAAGGACGTACTCGAGTGCTGCCGTCGTGATCGTCGGCCTCCACCTGCACGCGGTCGCCCATTCCGTTCAGGTTCTGGAAGATGCGCGAGAGGGAGTCCAGCTGCAGCCCGAACTCGCGTCGAATCGCCTCGTCGAGGAAGAGGCGCGTGTACACGAGCTGGTCGTCGTCCGCATCGCGCACCTCGCCGGTCGTGTTTCGGCGAGGAGTTGCCGAAGCCGGCCCGCCACGCCGAGGAAGAGGCCGGAGTTCAGGTAGCGCTCGCCGAAGGTGACCGGCGGGTAGGCGTTCGCCAGCTGCTTGTCGGGCCAACAGAACGGCTCCGCCCCGAACAAAATTTGGGCGTCGGGGAAGTCGAGGCGGAAGCGGCGGGCGATCTCTTCGGCGCTCGCCGTGATCACCACGTCGTACGCGTCGACGAACAGAACGAGCGAGTCGTCGGCGATCGTCCCCGCAGCTGCGAGCTTCTCGAGCCCCTCGCGCAGCAGTCGGATCTTTCTGGCCGCCGCCCTGCAAGCCGAAGCGATCAAAGGAATGCCGTAGAAGGGAACTCACCTCCGTCTGCATGTCGCCGCCCTTCCACTCGACGCCCATCCCGAACACGTGGAGGCGATGGCCGAAGTCGGCGGCCGTTTGTTTCAGCCGCCGAAAGCCGTCGGTCTCCTCGGTGGCCACCGTCACGACGTGCAAGTCGACGCTCTGCTTCTGCCAGCCGACAGCCGCGGCGAAGAAGGGCGAACAGAAGGAGGGCGGACTTCATTTCGGGCACCCGACGAGCAGCTTCAAGCTCAAGCCATCAACCTGAAGACCGAAGAGGGGAATGAATGCGAACAAGGACTGCCGCCCTCCGCTTATATCCGCCCGTTTATTCCATCGGGCAGAATTTTCGCGAATCCCCCGACTCGCTCGCAGAAACGACGACGACCGTCCGCAGCGAGACGGCCGCCGGGCGGCGAAGCGGGCGGGCGGGGCGGAAGAAAGCGGGCGAGGGTACCCCGCCGAAGCGAGAACGCGAAGAAGTGGGCGGACGGAGGCGATTTTCTCGCAATTTCCGCGAAACTTCTGCGACAAAACGCTCGTTTACACGACTTCAGCGAGTTGTTTGTTGAAAAGCGAATGGAAATCTAGATGAGGAAATCGCAAACTGGGTAAAAGCCAGCTTGTGGAAGAGGAACAAAACGCGCGTTGCCGACCGACCGGCCGGCCTCCTCGCTTCTGCCCGCAAGACGGCCGGCCGGCCAAAAGCGAGCGGCGAGCCGTGCGGGTCGGCGGCTGTCCGAACGAATCGGGCGGCCACAATTCGGACGCAAACCGGCCGCCCCGCACGTAGCCGGCCGATCGGTTCGGCGATTCCGCACGCGAATTTCCCGACTCGCTCGAACGCAAAGGTCGCCCGTGGAGAAGAAGTGGACAGCCCAGCATGGAAAGAATTCGTCGCTTGACTACGGTTAGGACTTTCCGCTCGTTTCTTTTCCGGACTGCCAGCGAAGATCCTGCCTTGCCCGCTCAAAGGTCGGCGGGTCGGCCGGATTGACAGCTGCGATGCCGCTCTTCGTGAAAAAAAAAAAAATGCTCACCAATTGGAATGGCGGTCGCAAGACTGTTGGCGTTCGCTCCAGTCCAATCTTCTAAGATCCAAACAATGATCGCGGAATAGCGTGCAAAAAAGACTTATTGTTTTGGACTAACAACCGCTCGATTAATCGCTCTACCGGCAAATAACCGCGTTTATTCGATTCGGAAGCAAACAGAAACAATCGGAAAGGATCCTAATTCCACCGTCCACCGTGCTCATCGAATCTCAACGGAATAATTCGACTTGAGCTCGGCTTCGATCGCCCGGTGGATTTCGTTCACTTCGCTCTTCGGTGAGGGCGCGCTCGTGGCTGCGGTAGACGATGCGGAAGGTTTGGGACGTGCGCTGCTTCTTGGGGTGCGTGAACTCGTCCGTGCACTCGACCTGCTCGACGAGGTCGCCGCCCACCGACCGCACGACGTCCATCACGTCCGCGCGCATCGCCGTCGGCGTGGCCGTCGGCGGCAGCCAAAACGAGAGGTCCATCCAGAG
Organism: Aphelenchoides fujianensis; assembly: GCA_024699865.1. Taxonomy (NCBI): domain Eukaryota; kingdom Metazoa; phylum Nematoda; class Chromadorea; order Rhabditida; family Aphelenchoididae; genus Aphelenchoides; species Aphelenchoides fujianensis. The sequence continues at coordinate 23,146 of JAMPIO010000419.1, read as the reverse complement.
CTGCGGGTGGGCGCTGATCGGGACGTACCTGAACACATGAGAGATGAACGAAAGGAATGCTCGAAAAAACGAACTTTAAGTCGTCGGTCGGCTGCTTGTCCTTGAACTGATTCAGGAAGCCGGAATCGCGCGTCCAGAAGAGCCGAATGTCCGGAATCCCGTAGAGGACCATCGCCAGCCGCTCCAGCCCCATGCCGAACGCCCAGCCGACCTTGTCGCCCGCCCCCGCGGACTCCAGCAGCCGCTGTTGCATCACGCCACAACCCAGCATCTCCAGCCACTTGCCGTCGTGGAAGACCTCCAGCTCGAAAGAGGGGTGCGTGAACGGGAAGTAGGCCTGCAACACACCGATTGCAGCTCTTCAATCAATCGTTCTTACATCAACCCATCGCATCTGCACGTCCGATCCGAAGAGCGACTGGAAGAGGGACTCCAGCGTGGACTTCAGGCCAATCTGCAGGGCGAGAGGCGGCGTCTCGCGTGTGGATCGCCTGCTTCTCTTCGGTCTGCACGCCGTTTGGCTCGAACACGGGCGGCGTTTTGAGTTGGCGACCGAACAGCTCGTCCGGAGTGAACAGACGGACGCCTGAAGCTTGAGAGATCGAAGGTATTGAAAGGTATGAAGAGAACGAACCCTCCATCTGGTGGAAGGCGGGATAGTGGGTGCGGTCGACTTCATCGCGGCGATACACGTCCCCGACCACCAAGAAAGGCGTCCAACCCGCTCTGCATCAGCGAGTGCTGGTGGGCGGACGTGTGGCCGCGCAGGACGTGGTCGGAGTTCACGTAGTAGGTGTCCGATGGGCGCCTGCTCACGTGCTCCTGCTCGGTGAGCAGCGAGTCGAAGTTCTCCCAGCAGGAGACCACGCGCCGCTCCTGCTGGCAGACGGCGAACAGCGGCGACCGACTCGTGCCGCCCTTCCGGTGGTGCCGATGGAAGTGGTCAACGATCCGCCGGTTGAGCAGCGAGAGCGGATTTCCGGGCTCGTCCAGGAGTTTCCGCTGAACACGCGGCTACTTGAAGGTGGTCGAAAGAGAGAACTCACGTCCAGCAACGAGAGGATTCCGGGCGTCAGGTTGTACCACGAGTCCGTCGCGTACGACCGACCGTCCACTTCGATTTCGGCGGGCGTCTTCGACGGCGAAGGCGGCGGGCGATCGGCGGCCGTCGAGGCGGCGTTCCGAACGAAACGGACGAGCGGAGAAGAGCGGGCGGTTCGAATCAACAGCATCGTTACATCCTTCAAAGTAACGAGGTGAACCGAGAAGGAGGAAAAAGTGCAGGTATTGAACGATCGAATCACATCATCGACCACTTGTTTCCCCGAGTCATCGCTTGAGATCAACGTTCATTCAACAACAAGCAACAACAACAACAACGATGTTCGTGGCAACAATAACGATCAAATAGAAAAGGAAACAACTGGGTGGGATCAGAAGTTGTCCATCTTGGTCGTCATCCGACGGCTCGTAGGATTCCTGCTCTTCGCCCCTCTCGCCGTCGAAGTCCTCCCCGTTCGTCCGCGTCCATCGCCTCCATTTCAGCTTCGGTCAGCTTCTGAAATCAAAGAGAAATCAATTGGAGGGTAGTGGAAAGAACTCACCGCTTGCCCCTCTCCGTCCTTCGCTCTCTGCTGCTCCTTCCGCTTGTTCTGGTGTTGGGCCTCGTCGAATAGCGAGGAGCGGACGTTCGCGCGGGCGGCCCTCTTGGCGATGCGCGGGCCTCAACGGGCGCTTCTCCTCCTCCTCCACGCGGTTCTCCATCGTTTGGATTCTTCGCTAAACAACCGAACATCAATGAGAAGGAAGGAAGAGACGAAGTGGGCGAACCGTGTGCACTGCCGATGTTCTCCTCGTCCGCCGGATGGTCGCCGCGCGTCGTCCCGTACATGCAGTAGAGTTTGCGCACGATCTCCGCCGTCTCCACGTCCATGCGGGCCCGTTCCAGCGGCGGCAGCTGCAAGCCGAAAGGTTGGAAGGAAGGAAGAAGCGGAAAACTCGCCTTTGCGCGCTCCTCGTCCGTCAACTTCGGCAGTTGGGCGACCGCCTCTTCGATTCGCGTCAGGCTGTCCTTGAATTTCTTCAGCGTCACGAGGACCGGCTGCGGGATCGAGTTGGCCATCGTTACTTGAAAGGAATGCGACCAATCCTTTGCTTCAAGCAAACCGAGGAAAGCAGAAGGGCGGCGGAAATCGGCGATTCGCCGCCCGCTCGGCGCGAATTCGGCGCCCATTCAACGCGAATTTTCTGCTCGCTTTCTCCGAATTCCTTCAACAATTCTTCCGTCGATCCAATTCACCGCTCAGGATGCCGAAGCGGGTGTTCGACGAGCCGAACCCGTTCGGGCCGGAGCTCAAACGAACGCGCGAGTCGGCGAACAAGGCGGACGAGCAGCGGCAAATCCACAAGTTCGCTTTCAATTTCCATTGTTTCATCGAATGTCCTGTGTTCAGGTTCCGGAAGCGATTCAACGCGCTGGACGCGTACGAGCGACACAAGCAGCTGATCAACAACTACCGCCTCTACTACGCGGGCTCCACCGCCACTCTCGAGCGGGACTCGTCGAAGGACAAGGGCGTGATCGACATCATCCAGGCGAGTCCATCCTTCCCGTATTCTTCTATTGATTGGCTTGCAGGAAAACCACCGCTTTCTGTGGGGCGCCGAGGATCTCAGCGATGCGGCCAAGGATTGGGACAAATCGCTGGCCAAACGCTACTACGACAAACTCTTCAAAGAATACTGCATCGCCGACCTCACGCACTTCGAGCGCAACAAAATCGGCCTGCGATGGCGGACGGAAGCCGAAGTGACCAAGGGGAAGGGCCAGTTCGTGTGCGGGAGCAAGCATTGCGACGTCCGCAAAAAGCTGACCACTTGGGAGGTGCGTTCACTCCTTTCTCTCCTCCTTCTACCCCTCGTGCCTCCGTTCAGGTAAACTTCTCGTACGTGGAGCACGGCGAGCACAAGAACGCGCTCGTCAAACTGCGCCTCTGCAAGGAGTGCTCGCTGAAGCTGAACTTCCACTCGCAGAAGCGGCGCATCAAGAAGGAGGTGAAGCTGCGAGTCCGCCGAGCGGAAACACAAGCGACACAAGAAGAAGAAGAAGCGGAAGCACCGCAAACACCGCGATTCCTCCTCCTCCTCTTCGTCCTGCCGACCCCGAAGAGCCCGTCCGCTCGCGATCAACCCGCCGAAGCGTCCAGCTCGAAGGGCGACGAGGAGCGACCGGCCACCCGCCGAAGTGGACGAAAAGACCAAACGGAAAGAAGTGAGTTCTCCTCGCTGCCGCCCACCAATCGCTCCTTTGTTTGCAGGAAGCCGAAAAGGCCGAACGAGAAGCTCGCGACATTTGGGCCAAGCCGGCCGATCAGCCCGTCGAGGAGCCGAAGCCGCAGGACGAAATCGACGAGTTTCTCGACGACCTCTTCATGTGAACCGCCCTTTGATTTGTTGTTGTACATAAACCTTCCTTCACTCGCTATTTGAATGGTTGATTCCACAAGACAGCTCATGCATGCACAGGGTGAACGAACGGATTTCCACCCGTCTTTCCGCTCGTTCGGCTCCCGTTCGTCCATTCGAGTGCTCACTCGTGCCGTCCGGCAGTTCGTCCTCTCGCGCGTCCGCTCTCCGGCCGATCCCAATGGCGTCCCTCGTGCAGGAAGCGTACCGGACGGTTCTCTTCGTCTACTCGGCCGTCCAGGACTTCGTGCTCATGGCCCTCTTCTACGTGACCAGCTTCATTCGTAAGTTCCCTCCCCTCCCTCCTCTCACCCCTTCGCCACTTGCTGCAGACGAGCTTTACGCGCGCTACTTCCAACTGAAGCTGCTCGCCGTGGAGGTGCGCAACCTCGCGTACGCCGTCCTCGGCGTGGAGCGCGCGCAGCGCGAGGTGGCCGAAGTCAACTGCCAGACGGCCCTCAACGCCGAGTTGCTGAACGGCTGAAGGACGGCGAGTGGGCGATGAACAACTCGAAGACGGACCGCCTCTTCCTCAACGACCAGGTGCGCCAAACGAAGACGAACATGGCGAAGCTGGGCGAGAAGTACGAGGAGAAGCGCTCGCGCGTCCTGCAGCGCCGTCCGGACGTCTGGCTGGCGGCCAAACGCGTCCAAGCGGCGTGAGTTTCCCCCGTCCCCTTCGCTCATCCCTCTTCGCTTGAAGGGCGGCCGCTCGTCGGGTTGATCCGCCGCGCCCCCAACGTTCCCGCCAATCCGGCGATCCAAGCCGAAGCGGCGGCCGTCGAGGAGCGCGAGCAGCGCGTCCAGCTCCGAAGGGCGACGCGCCGAAGCTGCCGGAGGTCCAGAAGGTCGTCGAGCTGCAGAAAGGCGGACTTGCAGCCCAAGAAGGAGGTCCAAACCGTCTACTACTTGGACCCCACCGTCGCGGGCACCGTCACCCCGAAGCCCTCCACCTCGTCGGTGACCGCCACGCCGCCCGCCACGCCCCGCCGCGACGCCGCCGCCGCCCTCCCGCACTGACAAGGTCCCTCCTTCCTTCCTTCCTCCTCCTCCCTCAATCACCCCTCTATTGCAGAAGGTGTCGCCGCTGAAGGCGAGCGCCACAGTCCCGTTCAAGTTCGAGAAGGGAATCAAGAGCGAGTACGCGATGTGACGAGCCGCCGGCCATTCGGACGAGTCGCCTGTTCTTTCCGTTCGTCTAGCAGAGAATAAAGGACTTCGATCCAACCGCCGGTCGATGTACTTTGTACTGCGTTCTACTCCATGTGATCCAGCTGCCCACTCGCTCACTTCTCCAATGGGTTTACTCGACTAGAAGCAGAAGGGGAATAAATAGGAAGAAGAAGGGAGAACCGTCGGTCACGAAGAGATCGTCAATTCGGAGAGGAAGCAGAAGGAAAGTGATCGCTTGAACGACATTCAGGATATAAAAAACGTTGATGGTTGGAGGGAAATGGCACACTGCTGGGGGGGAGATCGGGCGAATAAAAGTTTGTTCGACGAGAAGAAGCAAGAAGAAGGCACGTAGCAGCCCAAGGGAACAACAGCCGCCCTACTCAAATACCCTTATTGTAGTTGGGCGAGTTGTAGAACGAGAAGTTGCGCGGATTGGGGACGTTGGCCGTGGAGAACTGGCCGTACGCCATCGTCGAGTTGAAGAAATTGGCTCCGGGCTGCAATCCAGTCGTTTGATTGAAGAGAAGAGGGGCGGGGAACTCACCTGAAAGCCGGCCGGGTTGATGAAGCGGTAGTTGTGCCAGGTGGGGTGCATGAAATCGGCGTTTTGGAAGCGGGCCGAGTGCGAAAAAATGTCCGCCGACGCGTTGTGCGCGGTTTGCGGCTGCAGGGCTTGGGCGATCCCTGAAGCGAACAAATGCACTGAATCATGCCACTCGTCTGTGCACTCGCCTTGAAAGTCGAACTTGTAGGCGTACCGCTTGCCGTGCACCTTGCACATGATGTTCTTGTCGTAGTAGTAGCGAAGGGCGCGCGACATCTTGTCGTAGTTCATGTTCGGCTTCGATTTGCGCTCGCCCCAACGGCGCGCCACGTCGTCCGGGTCCACCAGCTTGAATTCGCCTTGCGTTCCCTTCCTGAACGAACGGGCAGGATTGGAAGGCGAGTGGATGGGAAGGGACGAACCCAAGTGATCGCGTCCGCGTTCCGGCTGTCCGCGAGCAACTCCAACAGGAACTTGCCACAATTGAATCTGCCCGGAGCCCGCACTCGCCAGCCGCTGGCTCATCGGCGCGAGGATCTGGTAGGGGTCTGCAACAGGAGCGATTAGTTGTGTCTTTGTTGTCGATTGTTTGATTCTTTTTGCTCGCTGCAGCTTCCTTTGGCTTTTGAATTCACTTACTGTACAACCCACCGTAGGAAGATCAATCCGGCAACAGCTGGCGTCGATTGTTCGTTCTCGGGGCGGCGGGAAGCGAGATGAGTGATTCCTCCGCTCCTGCACCGCGCTCATTGTTCGCTCGTTTGCCGTCTGTTGTCCCGACCAACCGAGCGAACGGTGAGCGGCCGCAATTTCAAGGTCGCGCCCCTCCGAGGACACGCTCGAGACAAATGAGCCGGGCGCGTCGTCATAATTTGTCTCCGGCGATTCGTTCCGATCGACCGCATTTCGCTTCGCTCCAATTAAATCCGCCTGCCTGTCGTCCCCTTCGACCGTAATCCGCGGGGATTAGCGCACCTGTTTGTTTCCGGGGCGGCCAATCGGAAGTCGTTGGATCCCGTTGGCGGGTGGAACACTCGGCGGCTGCCTGAAGATGAAGGCTTGTCGTCGAGAAGGAGAACGCCCTCGATACCTCCCCTCGCCTGCTTCTATTTCTTCCGATCACTGCGTGAGATTCAAACCCTACAGTAAGAAGTCCACCATCCTCTTCTCTTGTGTTCATTTGGGCGCGCATCTCCGCGCGCGGAAGAAATTGGCGGTTGGGCGGCGAACAGGTGGGCGATTCGGGCGTTTAGCGTTCGAATGGGCGCGCGAACAAGCCGAGAGTAATTGGATGAACTGCGGGGTCAAAAAGGAGAGTGGAAGGGCGGGTTCGAATCGGAGAGGGGCGGGAAATCCCTGCCTTCCAATCACTCGCCTCCATTAGCCGAAGAGGGCTCAATTACCTTCCTTCCTTTCGCCCTCGGCTCTCGGCCGGCCGTCCATCTTCACGCCGCCCGGCCGCCGCCGCGAAATTTCAAATTTCGAGCCGGCCGATCGAAATCAAACGGCCGCCGCCTCGCGCACGCCGCAAACAAGCCGGGCAGCAGCAGCGGGAAGAAGCGGGCGGCCCGTCCATTAGCCGCTCTTTCGATCGCCCGGCCGGACCGGAAATTACGCAGTCGGTCGGTGGGCGCCTCCTTTCGTTCGCTCGATTGTTCTCATGCGCGGCCCGGAAATTGAACGTGCGGAGAGTGCGGGTGTTTGCGGCGGCGGCCGGCCGTCTTTGAGCGGCCGCGCGGCACGTGGCGTTTTGAGGCGCGTTGACCCCTCCGACTGCACACAAACAGAAGCGAGAAGAATGGAAGAAGTTGTCGGCATCGCTTCGAACGGCTACTGTACGCTACGCAACGCATTGCATGTTCTAACATTCTCCTCTCTTCTGCATTTGTCCCCCAACTCGCCGCCACTTCGTTTGTGTTTGATTCAATTCGCGAGGCGAGGAGCGGCGGAATGGCCGACTGGAGCCGAAGAAACAAACTTGATTCCGGCGGCGGCCCTCGGGAGGCTCAGCGGCCAGGCCGGCGGTACTTGAACGACCGCTCCAAGCGTCCGAATTTTAAAATGCAAATTCGCGAAGCGCCCTTCAAAGAATTCGGCAACCTTGCTAACTTCTGCTGATTGCGGTAGAGGGAGGTGAACCCAAAGATGAGCACTCTGCCGATCACTCTCGCACGCTTCCGCTTCGAGTGCCCGCCGTCGGCATCAATTAGCGGCCGATTGGTTTCGAACAATAAGCCGCTCGATTGGCCGCCCGCCCGCCTGGCCGCCTCAAACAAGCGCGCCAATTTGGACGAGCGGCCGGGATTCGCGGAATTCGGCGCCCTCCAAGCAGAAGGAAGTCAATCAATCGCGGCCGCGCGCCGTTGCGCAACCGAAATTAGTGCCGGCCGATTCGATTAGCGACGCGCCAATTCGTTCGTCTTGTTTTGATTGGCCGAGAGCAGAAGTCGATGGATTTGTCGAAGCAGGGGGCTTCGAGTTCCTTGCAGGCGGCGAGCCCTCGTCTTTACGATCCGCCGAACAACCGGGCGGTCAACCGAGTGGTCGGGCGAGACGGTCGGGAGTTCACGAAGCGGCGGCGGAAACAATCGCGGATTCTGTTTGTTCGGCGGCCGCGAATCGCGGCCGCAAATTACCGCATTTTCGACGGTCGAGATTGTCCGCGCAGACGGGCGGGCGGCGGGCGGCGAGTTGCCGAAAGAAAACCAACGAGCTCCGCGATTTACGAGCCGCCCGAACGCGATCGACCGTCCGGCCCCCGCGAGGATCAAACTGTCGCCGTCGTCGATCGCGACAGCCGCGTCGGTAATTATTTTCGGGCCGAGTTTTGTCATGAGACCGCCGCCCGGGGCCCCGCAACAGGAACCAATGGCCGCCGCATTCCGCCCGACAAAAAGAATCCCGAATGAAGGGCTGGGATCCTCGAAGACGAGCCGAAAATTTCTTTTTCTCGCACGCACCCTTCGGGCCACGCCGTCCTCTCCTTTTTCGATTGCACAACCCCCGCCCGCGCCGTGCCCGCCGCAAATTACCGCATCGGGCGGGCGGCGAGAAGAAAGCGGAGCCGAGTGGCCGGGAGTTCATCCAAAAAAGAAAGAAGCGACCGCGCGGCCGCCGGTCGAGAGCGCGCGGATCTCTTTTTTGTCGGCCTCCGGCTAATGGGCGCGTCGAAGAAGCGCGGCGGCGACAAGCGGCGGAAAATCCACGAAAAAGCGCGCCCGCGCCGATTATCCGCCGCCGCGCAATCGGCGACAATTGGACGCTTCTTTTGTTCGCGCGTTGGCCCCCAAGTAACCCCCGCCGCAAAGGGGGCCGCCAAAAAACAAGTGCAAAACGCGCTTCGAGGAGCTTTCGCGCGAGATGTTTGCGCCAAACGAGGGTTCGTTGGTTTCATTCGATCATTCGTCTCGTCGCTGCGCGCAAAACGCGAAGGCGACGAGCTCGCGCGTCTTCGGCGGTTCATTTTGGCGCAAACACGGCGGCGGCCCGAAAGGACTCCCGCCCGCCGTAAATCGCGGCCGCGCCGAAAGCGGAGCGCGTAATTGCGCCGCCCGAGCCGCCGATCTTTGCGGCTTTGGACGAGCGGTCGGCTACGGTCGAGACCCTCCTTCGAGCCCTCCGCGAGCCTCGGGTTTCGGAAACGAATTGAAAACAAACCTTGCGAAATGGAGCCGTTGGGGCGCAACGGGGGGCACTGGAAGGCGTTCATCGGATTGAAGATTGGCTGCAACAAAAAGAAGGCGATTAATCGAGGGCGCCCCCTCTCAAACCTCCTCCTTGATCGCGTTGTTGTTCGTCGCGTTGGCGCTGCTGTTCGGCGGAAGGTTTTGGTTCGGCGGTCCGCCGGCGACGCCCGCGGCCCCGTCGGTCGGCTGGAGCGGCGACGCCGACGAGTTCGGGCCGCCGGTGGCGCCGTGCAGGCTGAGGTTCACGGCTGCAATCGAAGCGAAGGGGTGACGAGGAGTGAGCGGATGGCCGCGTGGATTTCGGCGACGGAAAACCGCCCAATTTCCCGTCCATTCAGGCCGACAATCGAATCAAAGCGGCGCGAGGATTCCCCGCCTTCCCGCACGCTTTTCCTCGCAAGCTCACCTCCGTTCGGCTGTCCGCCGGCCGCCGACGGGCCGCGCGAGCCGACGGGCGGCGGCGGCTGGGCGGGCGGCGGCATCAGCGGCTTCTGGAGCGCGTTGTGCTCGTAGAAGGGGTAGCGTTGCGTGGCGAAACCCATCCCGTTGGGCATTCCATTCTGAAATCGACGGTTAGCAATCTCTGGTGGGCAGGAGCGTTCGAATTCGAGATGGCCGAAAGGAGAACGACGCCCGACCGACTGTTCGGTAATCCCCCACCGATGGGCGGGGAGGGGAGTGGATTAGCCGGCCGGCTGCTTGAGACGAGTAATCCGTTTTGGGCGGTCGGCAATGAAAATCCACTCCCACCAGGTCGGATTTCGACACGGAAGCGGCCGCGAGTTGTGATTTGTGTCCCGAGAAACGAGCCGGAGGTGGTGAACGGTGGCAGTCGAGGGCAGCTTCTCTGGCTTCGAACCCTGCCGAACCGCCCGCCCGCACTTCCCCCTCGATTGCCCAACGGCCAAAGGTAAACCCCGTTTATTAACCCCACTTCCTCCTCTAAGCCGGCGAATGAGTCGGCCGAGGTCCGGAGAAGCGAAAGGCGAGAAGGACGAAAGTAATAACCGGCCGTCTCAATTCAAAGCCAAGATCCCGCGAACAAAAAGGCGAGATTCAATGATCATCCGCCAGCAGTCGGCCGGCCGAGCGGATTAATCGAGTCGGTAACGAAGCCGAAGAGAGAAGTCAGCTTTCTTCATCGAAAACGAGTGGGAGTCTCCCCTCAAATCGAAGCCACACCCTCTTTCTTTGCGCAACCCGACGTAAGGACAAGCAGAGCGGAAGGTTTGAATTTCCCGATGTCCAGTGGATTAACGCGACAATCGAACGAGGTCAAGCGAGAGCCACAACCAAAGCAGGCAAAGGAAGGAACGGAAGAACTCACCTGAAAGCTGGAGAGCATCCCGATGTCCAGCCCCATCGACGGGTAGCCGCCGCCGCCGTTGCACTGGGCGCCCTCGACGCCCGCCGGCTTGCCCGCCGCCCAACGGCGCGTGTTTGTGGAAAAGAAGCGGATCGCCGAGGGCCGAGTTCGTGCTCGTCGCGATCGACGTGCTGATCGGCGCCGACTGGTAGGGCGGCGTCGAAGAGACGGCGGCGTTCAACGCGGCCGCGGCCGCCGCTTTCATGAAGTCCTCCATTCCGTCGACGGAGCGTCGGGAGCTTGAGGTCGAAGAGGAACGACGGAGATCTAAAAGAGACAGCGCTAATAACCGTTGCTTTAGCGAGCGGTGTGCTTTATTCCGCGACGAGTGTGTACGGTAGTTTAATCCACGCGCTCGTGACGTAAATTCCGGCCCGTTTGAAACAATCCGTCCACAACAGCGCAATGGTCCGCTTACTCGTCGCCCCCTAGTCGCCTGCTCGGCTCCGAATTCGCGGATTTCAATCCCTTTTAATCGCCGGAGCTTCCCAAATTGGTGTTCGTCACGAGTTCCGCGAGGATTTGCGACGTCACTCGTTTCGCCAGCGCACTACCGTAATCAACGAGAGGTAGCAAGTGCGTTGATTGAACGGCTATCATTGGGTACGATGCCAGAGAGTAATCAAGTAACAGCCCGAGTAGTCAAAAGTGATAAGCCGCTAATGAGTAGCCGACTGATTGCTTCCGCTCGCTGCGAGCTGTTGGACGGCAGCTGTTTTTCTGCTTCCTTCCTTCCTTCCGGCCGCCTTCCTCGCTCGAGAGGCGGGCGGGCGAGCGGAAGTCGGAGATCACGTTCGTCTCCGGCGATCTTCCGCCCGCCCGAGCGGGCCGCTCGTTCACGTCGACGGGCGGGCGGGCGGCGCGGAACGGGGAGCGGGCGGGAGGGCGGCGGAAGGCCGAGCGAAAGGGGAGAAGCGGCGAGCGGGCGGGGGGCGGAAAACGCCGGCGGGCGGCACACGGAAGGAGGAAAATCCGGACAGGAAAATCACGTTCGATCGGTGGGCAGGCAGTCGGGCAGCCTCACCGTCGGCGCGCCCGCCGAAACGGACGGAAGGAAAGAAGCCGGACGTCCCGCAGCCGTCCGCTCCGCCTGCCGAAAGACGACGCCGCGCCCGGCCGACCGTCGGACGGCCGCCGATTCCGACGGAAAGGCGGAGCGGAAGGCGGCCGGGCGCCCGGCTACGATGCGGGCGGGGAATCAGTGCGTGTGCAGCCGGCGGATGTCCGTTCCGGCGGCCCCGACGGCCAACAAACGAGGACGCCCAGGAGAGAAGGCGGGACATGAACCCGCATTGTCCGCCGCTGCCGCCTCTTCGGTTCGTCTTCCCGCCGACTCCGCCCCGCCCGCTCCGCCGCCCGTTCCGCTCATTGGCTCGCGGCTCTCGCGAGAGCGAAAGCCGGGCGCAAACGATCGTCTTCCCCCCTCGAATGCGCCCATTAACCGCTCATGATCACGACATAAACACGGGCAGTTGCGGTCGAATGAACGAACTGGACAGTCACTGGTCTCAGTAAATCTTATCTTTCTCGATTGCGGTGGTTCTGCTTGCCCGTTTTAACCTTTAGCTGCCCCTTCGCGTCCTTTTTCGCTTCGGTCTTCTGCCCGTTTGTTTGCCATTTGAAGCATCCGACTTGTTGACTACGGGATGCCCGCGATCCCTCCGGTTTGACGTCCGCAATCTCGAATTTCGCCTCGCTCGCGGGCGGAAATCGGCGCGCGCTGGCGGTTTCGAATGTTTTCGGTTTGGATTCGACAGGCGAGAAGGTCGTCCGTGGAATGAGCGGGGAGTGTTAGGCCACAACGGTTAATGAAGAAGGCCTCGTGGTTGGCCACACCTACCGTACACTCCGCAACGGCCGTCCTCCTTCGTGCCCGAAGTTCATCAACGGCGAGCCGGGCGGCCGTTTGATGGCGACCGGCGGGCAGTTCGGAGGCCGCTCGGGCGGGCGGATGGGCCGCGTTTCCTTCCTTCCTTCCGCTCGCCCGTCCGCCTCCCCCCGCCCGCCTCTCCCGACTGCTTCAATCCAATTTCGGCGAAGAAGCGGGGATTCTCGCAGTCGGGCGAGCGGCTTTCCACCGAACCGCCGACTTGTTGCTTGGAACTCGCCGTCGGCTTTGATTTGGCTGGACATGAAGCTGGATTACGGTGATCAGTTCAGAGGTTTGACTCCAATCTGTTTGAATCGCTTGGGCGTTAGAGGTGAATGGACGCGTGCCGCCGTTTAGCATTCCTCAACCCCATTCCGCAGTCCATGCTACCGCCCGCTACGCCCTTGTTCGTTTGCTCGTTGACCCCGCTTCCGCCCGCCGCTCGGCCGCGATCAAAGCAGACGGGCAGGCGCCGCCGATCTCCCGCACGGCTCCGCCGAAACAAAAGCCGCCTGAAAGTCCGTTGAATTCGGCAGCGGCGGCCGAAACAAGGAGGAAACAAACACATGAACCGAATGCCGAATCGTCTTCGTTTGATCAAACACACAAGAAACAAACGGGCGAGGCCAGGACGGGCGGTGAGTGGATCCTCCAGCTCATGAATCCGGGCAGAAATTAAAAGCCGCAAGTTTCCGCAAACATCCCAGCGCGTTCGGCAGTCGGCCTCGAATTCGCGCATCCCATCTGTTGCGCGGCGCAATCGGATAGCCGCCGGTCGAACGGGCAAATCGGAAGTCAAACAGGCGATACGTCCGGCGGCCATCTGCTTGCCGCAAACTTGGTCGAAATAATCGACACACAAGCAATTGTTCTTGCCGTCCGGTGGCTACGAATTGAGCCGATTCAATTGCAAACTGAACAGGTGACCGTGCTTCCAGCCGACATCCTGCTGGCTTAGTTGGCATTGACTGGTCTTGACTCCCGTTCAACTCGACGCAAAAGGACCCACCAAAGCACCAGAGTTTATTTCTCAACTTTACACCCGAACAAAAGAACGAAACAAAGACACAGACGATCGATCAGGCGCACCATTCGCTCTCCCAAATGCCGCCAGCCATCGCATGCTTTGCGCGGTAGTAGCAGTCGTCGCTCTTCTCTTTCGCGAGGTCGATGGTGTCCAGGCGCCACACGCGCAGGTCCGCCTTGTTGGAGGTCCACATGTCGCGGCCGAGGTCGCGGTAGTAGCAGACATACTTTCCGTTCGTGCCGCAGCGATGGCGGCTGCAATCAAAGAAGATTGATGAATGGGAGGAAGGGGGACTCACATGTGCATCTGAATGTTGTCCGGCTTTCCACCGTCGTTGACCTCGTATCCCTTCGCGTGCCACGTGCCATGCCCGCTGCTGTTGGTCACGTAGCAGAGGTCGTTCGGGCTGACTGCAAGCGAGTAGTCGGAGGAACTCGGGGTGGACACTCACAGGTATCGTACTCGAAGAGCGCGATCGTCTGCAACCGATGGGTGAGAGGAAGACGGAGAACAATGGACTCACAGCGTCAGCGTAAGGATATTCGTTACAACGGAGCAATTGTTGCAGTTCGTAGTACCAGCGGCCCACTACCGCCGCCACGAGCGAGAGTACGAACACGGACAGCAGCAGAACACGAGCAGCCGCCATCTCGAAGAGCACGGAGGACAAATGAGCGAGAGGAGTGAGCAGGCGAGCGAGGGAACAAACAAAGTGTTGATCACTCACCTTCAACCGTTTCCCGCCGTTCATTTCCGCAATCCCCCGCTCGAGTCGGTCGAATGTCGCAGAAAGAGGTGCCCGGATCGAAGCCGAAGGCGCCGTTGGTGGCCGACGGCGTGCCGCTGACCGCGTGCAGCGAGGGCGAGTGGGAGCGCGCGCGGCCCGCCCTCCCGCCCGACCACATCAACGCGCAGACGAGCAAGGTGGGACGGCCGACTGCCTCCTTCGCCGCCCACTCGCCGCTTGCAGGACCGCGTGACCGTCTTCGCCACCAAGTCGCCCGTTCACCGTCGTTCGCGTGGATCCGCTGAGAGCACGCGCGAGGACTCCAGCGCCAAGGAGACCGCCACGGCCAAGGAGGCGACCCCCAAAGAGAAGCCCGCCGCTCCGTCGACTGCGTCCTCGACGGCCACCTCAACCGCTTCGACGACCTCCGGCAGCTCGACCGCCTCCAGTTCGTCGGCCGTCGTTGTGAAGCCGCCGCCGGCCGTGCCCGAGCTGCCCAAAGCCGTCACGACGCCGCCCGCCGAGGTCTCCGTGTCGCCCGTCGCGGCGCCCAAGAAGTCGCCGGCCGTCGAGACGCCTAGTGAGTTCTCCTCCTTCCAACCTCTCATTTTCTCGTGTTCAGAGCAACTTTCTGCTTCTGCTTCTTCGGACAAGGAGGCCAAAAAGGCGGAGAAGCCGAAGAGCGTGAAGGCGACCGCCAACAAGAAGCCGGCGAGCGTCCCGAAGCCGAAGGAAGCGAGCGGAGCGAAGAAGCCGGCCAGCGACCAGAAGCCGAAGAAGGCGGACGTGACCACGGCGCAGGAGAGGAGGACGACGCCACGAGCAACACGACGATCATCTCCAGCTCGGCCGAATTCCACGACTCGCCGCCGCTCACCGTCGACGTCGCGCTCATGAGTCCGCTGCAGCCGCCCGCCGAGAGCAAAGCGGAGAAGTCCAGTGAGTGCTCTCGCCTTCCATTCGATCACTCCTCTTCGTCCTGCAGAGAAGTCTCGGGCCAAATCGCCGGCCCACTTCAACGCGAAGCCCTTCCGCCGGCTGCACGGCGAGGAGCGCGTGTGCCTGGAGCGGGGCCGCGACGAGGCGTGGCTGGAGGAACAGATGGAGCCCTCGGACGTGCTGCTCTCCACCGTCCACGCCATCGACGTCGTGATGGGCGTGGTGCGGGAGTTCGCCGACAAGCTGCAGATCACCTCGGTGGACGCGCAAATCGAAGAGGTGTGCCTGGACGACGCGGACGAGCCCTCCGACGAGCTCTCGGCCGGCGGGATCGTGGGCGGCGGCGACGAGGCGAGCGGCTGCGGGCCGCAGTCGCCGGACGCCCACTCGACGGACTCGTCGAGCAACAGCTGGACGCCCGCCGACGGCCCGGCGCGCACCCGCACCACCGGCACGTTCTACACGTCGTTCGAGACGGACGTGAGTTCCTTCTGCTTCTTCACCCTCATCCCCTTGCTTCTTGCAGCGTCGTCGCGATCAACGCGGCGGCGCCATCCGCGGCCACACACCCCACCCAGTGCACCGAGGAGAGCGGCGTCGTCGTCCTGTGCGAGGCGAAAAAGGCGGCCAAGAAGCGTTGAGGCCGCCGCCCGTTCGTGTCCCGAGTCGTTTGAGAAGTGTGATTAGCCGAATAAACGTAACGTTTATCCAATCGATCGATCGAAATGAGCCTCCGTTTATTCGAACAACAAAAAGAAGGCTTAGAGGGGGGATTCAAAGGGATATGGTGGCTGGAAGATTGCAGCGTGGAGCACTCCAATGGGAAAGCGGCGGCCCTTGTGCGGGGGTCAATTTATCGAAAGGGGAATCTCGGCCGAAACAAAGGGGAGGAATGAGCCCGACGTCGTGCGCATCGCCGCTCGCTTCAGGGCGCCGTCGAGTAGAAGACCACGTAGATGGCCTACAAGAGAAGTTTGTTAAAGAAAGGAGCGAAAGCACTTACGTGAATTATGCCGGGTATGATCCCGAGCAGCGTGAAGAAGATGTTGATGCAGAAGTGGACGCTGCAGCCCCGCGCGATCAGAACGGCCAGCGGCTGCAAACAAAGAAGCGTTAGGGGCGACAAGAAAAAAGAGATTGTTGAAACAGAACCATCTTTTCCTTTCGACCAAAAATGATTCAACTTCCGCGAGAAACAAACGAATGCTTCGGCAAGTGTTTCGCAACAATCGAAAGGCGTCATCCTCCGAACTTACGGGAAAGAGAATGCAGAGGACGAAGAGCAGGCAGGAGCACATCTCGCTGGACGGGCGGGCGCTCGTTGGACGGCGGACAACGACGGCCGGGTCTCTGGAAATGAAGAATGAGCGGTGAGGAAACGATCGAGACACGCAGACGCGTTTTGCATCGATCGATCGAAGCGACGCCTCGCGGGCGGCAATTCGAGCCCTCGGCCGCCGTAAACAAACGAGCGAGCGGCCGGAATCCCCGCAAAGCGAACGGCCCCCGAAGAGGGCGGTCAAAAGTCGAAAGCGAGCGGCCTTTGCGCCCGCCGAAAGATGCGTGGGAAAGCGGGCCGATGGACGCGAAGAAGAACGGCGCCCGGCTGGCCGAAGACCAAAAGCCGAACGAAATGAAGAGCGCGGGGGCAAACGGCGTCCATCGCGATCCCCCGAACGACCGAGCGAGCGAAACAGCGGCCGGGCGGGCGGCGAGTGGAAGGAAGAACGTCCATCGGCGCTCGATCCCGTCGCCCGGCTTCTTCGTGAATCACGGCCGGCCGAGAGGGCGAGCGGAATGACGGCGCGGCCACGTCTTTCGTCCGTCGATTATGAAAGCGCCGAACGACAGCCGGCGGCCGTCGTGACCACGAATTCCGGCGACGACGACGCCGCGAGATTGACGGTGAAAGCGGATAGACGGGGCGAGCGCGGACGAGTTCGACGAGCACCTTCTCGAATGTCCTTTGGAAACTCCAATTTGGACACTTTACAACGGCCGTCTTGATGACGGAAGCACTCGTAGAGGAATTCGCCCGTCCATCCAGCAAACGGAGCGTCTTCGCATGCACGCGGCCCCTCATTTCACTCGCAAAACTGAGTCATTTGCATTGAACAAGGCAGAAAACGGCGAAGGGAAACGCGCGGAGCAAAAAGAGAAGAACGACGAACAAGCGGCGGAATTCGACCGACCGCCATTTGCCGCTCGTTCCGCTCGCTTTCGGCTTCGCGTCCCGCCCGTCCGCCCGGCAGTCGGCCGCCGTTTGACGCGGCGACAAATCCGCTCGCTTTCTTCCCGCCGCCGCCGTCAAACGAGGCCGCCGGCCGGGATCTCGTCGAGCGCAAAATCGGCCGCCTGGCGATCTTTTTGCTCCGTTTCGTTCGAAATTCGAAACAAAACGCCTGTTGGGCCTCATCGCGTGCAACTGGAAAAAAGGACGTGACGTGGGCAAAGTAGGAAAGATGTCTCGAATCTAGCGAACATGCCGCGAGCATCGACGATCTCGCTTGATACAAAACGATCATCGCACCGATCCAGGCAATCCACAAAACCCCATATCCCGCAAAAAACGACTCGACGGGCCTCGAAAGAAAGTCTCGCAAACCGCCGACTTCCGTCCGCCGCCTTCCGCTTTTTCTTCGGCGTGTTTGCTCTCGGCCGGCGTCTCGTTTCGCGCAAACACCCCGCGCGGATCGACGCAACCCGGACGCTCGGCGGGAAGCGGCAGCGGCGAACGAGTGGAAAGCGGAAGAAGGAAGCTCTCATGGCGATTCCACCGGTCGCCGATGAACTCGGAGTCCAATTCGGTCGACTAATCGATTCGTGCCCGGGACCAACTTTCGAAATTCGCGGGTCACGGGCGACACTCGCACCTGCGGAGCACAAAGAGCGGCGAACCCATCGACCGGCCGAATTAATTCGAAGTCGGCCAGTTGGCATGGAGACTGCGGACGAGTCGCCCCAATCATTCCCGTGCACTCACTAGACGGCTTTCTGTTTCGCACGAATGGGGAACTCCTCAGCGGAGGTACAAACCGAAGATTAGTGGTCGTTTATTTACGAGAACGATGAGCAATCCCCGTCCTTCTCACGAGCAGCAGTACGCGTAATCCGAACCCAAGGCCAAGGCACAACCAACAGCGGCGAAGTGCGGAGGAAGGACAGCATTAACGAAGGATGTACACAAGCGAGTGGAAGTGAGTGGACGGTCGGTCGATTCAAAGGTTAGATTCAAAGTGAAAAACGAGAAGGGGGAAGAGGGAGCAATGTGAACAGGCATTCGGGGAACAAAAAGACGCTCTTGGCCAAGAAGGGAGCGCTCAGTCCAAATATCCGCTCGGATCGGCGGGCGCCGACCACACGTCGCTCATTTGAAGGCACTGGCGATAAGCGCGCGCGTACGCCAAATCGGATTGAGCGGCCGCCTCGCTCAGCTCGTCCACGTGCAGACCCCAGGCGGCGCCGAACGACGTGCACAGGCGCTG
The DNA here is from genome assembly GCA_024699865.1 of Aphelenchoides fujianensis. NCBI lineage: Eukaryota > Metazoa > Nematoda > Chromadorea > Rhabditida > Aphelenchoididae > Aphelenchoides > Aphelenchoides fujianensis. The sequence goes on along the minus strand of JAMPIO010000419.1, from coordinate 4,861 downwards.
GAGTTCGGCCTCGTTGCGGAGGAAGACGAGCTCGGAGGCGCCCGACTCGCGCCGCAAGATGAGGACGTTGTGGCGCGGCGTGCGGAGGGCCGCCAGCGAGGCGAAGTCGCGGACGGTCAGCTGGAGCAGGAGGCGCATGAAGCCATCCACCAGGCAGTTGGCGCCCTCCTGCGCGAACAGGACGGAAGTGTCCGTGAGGATCAGCGCGCACCCGACCGGCACCAGCGAGTCCTCCTGCAAGCAATCCAATCAACAAAGAAGAGAGAGGGGGAACGAACCACGGCCGTCGAGAAGACCATCGTGATCGACGTCATCCACTGGTACATTTGATCGCGTGCGGCGAAGCTCAGCTGCATGTTCGGCGTGCCGTCGTTGAAGTGCAGCTCGAAGACGAACTGCTCGTCGTCCCGAAGGTCGACGGGCGTGATCTCGTCTACTCGCTCCCTGCACAAACGAACGAAATAGAGAGAGCAATCGAATGGAGGGAACGAACCGAATGTTGACCGAATTCTCGGCCACTTTGCACGTGGAGTCCGTGAACTGGTAGAGCATCTGGCCGCGCAGCACGAAGTACGCTTGAGCCCACTTGTCCGCCTTCCGGCGCCACGCCTTCGGATAGAAGTTGCGCATGTAGAGATAGGATTCGAGCGTGTTGCCCGCGCCGATGGTGTCCGGAGCGGCGCTCTGCAGCCAGTAGACGAGCACGCCGTGTTTGATCTCCACCGAGGGCTGAAAGCGAGCGAAGAGCGATGGAATCAATGGAACGAAAGAGAACTCACGAGTCCCAACTCGCGACGAACGAAGTTCCGCAGAATGATCGAATACATGGTAAGACCGGAACCGATCGCAATGGTCGTGTGCTCCCGACCGAACCACTTGACGGCGCGCTGCAGGGCGACGGCGATGCACTCGCCCAACTGCTGGCTGCCCGTCTCCACCACGAACTGCTTCTGCTCGTGCTCGGTGGTCGTGACGGCGCGGCGGAAGACGCAGCGGTTGCGCGTTTGGACGGCGACCGACTGGCCGTCCACGCCCAACGTGACGCCCTCGATTTCGTCGAGCGGGACGGCCGTCTCCACGTGGTAGGAGATCTGCAGCGAGGTGTCCGCAGCGTCCAGTCCGTCCGCGTCCTCGTCCGTGATGTTCGACGAGTCGGCGGGCGCCAGTTCGCCGCGACTGCCGCCCGACGTGTCAGCCGCCGCGTGGGTGCCCGTGACGGCCATCGAGGTGGTGCGGCGGCGCGACTCCTCCGCCACGCTCAAGTGGGCGACCGGCGACGGCGAGAAGGCGGCCATCGGGGGCGCCGAACCGATGGGCATCGATGAGGACAGGTAGGAGAGTTCGGCCGCTCGGGACAGCTGCGGGATCGGCCGGCCGGTCGACGTGGCCACAGTGGATGAGAGGACGTAGAGGTAGCGGTCCGTCAGGCACAAGAACCGCCGCTTCGGCTGCCCCACCGCGTGGTCGACGTAGACGGCGAAGAGCCGCTGGAAGTTCTCGACGTCGTCGCGGAACACGTTGATCGCCATTTGGATCACTTCGCCCGCCGAGAGCGCGATGTCGCCGTCGAGGCCCGTCGCCACGGCCGGCGACGCCTCCTCTTCGGCGGCGACGGGCGGCGCCAGTGGCGTGGAGGCGTCCAGCGGCTCGGCGAGCGGCGTCGGCAGCTCGTCGGCCAGCACCGTGCCGCGCAGTTCGTCCCGCAGGCTGACGATCGGCTGAAAGCAGAAGGTGTGAAGAAGTTGCCGAAAAGAAATTGGTGCGATCGCTCGACGTACCCAATTGAAGTCATCCATTTTTTTTTGCGCACAAGAATTAGTCCCAGCAACCGAAAGAATGGACGTGGACTCACAGACGAAAAACAAGGCGGTAATGCCGCCCGATGCCATGAGAAACGAGCGGAAACGGCGGCCGTCCATCAAAACCGTCCGCCTTGGCTTCGAAACAAGCAGACATCGCTCTTTCGGCTTTTTATTTATGCTCTTGGCCTTTGCCGCAATTATCTTCCCTTTGTCTTGGATAATGGGCAACGTCCCCCAATTCCCCTCGATAACAAACCGAAGAAATCCCCCGAGTTGAACTCACTTTGCTCAAATCCAGCCCGCGCTCCTCGATTTCGCGCAGGGCGGTCGGCGGCGTGCGTTTGCGGCGTTCGTTTTCGTCGTCGGTGCTCGTCGTGGAGCAGCTCAACGACGAGGCGACTGCCTTCCGATCCCGGCGGCTTTTTCGTCGTTGGCGGGGCGATCGAGACTTCGGCTCCTCCTTCGCGCCGTCCTCCTCGACGGTCCCGAACGGATTGCCGAACGAGCCGTTGGACGACGACTGGCGGGCGGTGGGCGGCGAGCGCTTCGCCTTGGAGCCGCCGAAGCCGCCCGCCCGCTCGTCGCCGTCGGAGTCGGTGGAGGAGAACGGGGCACGCTGTTGATCGGCGCGGGCGCGATGCGACTTCACGAGCTCGTCGAGCATGAATTCCTGAATGGAGCACAAGAAACAAATGAAAGCGGAAAGGAGGAAACGTGCCTGATCGCGGGCAGTCGGCAGAAAGGGCTCGTTGGCCGTTGCGGGCACCTCGACGTGCGGGAGGTCCTCGTTCACGTCAGCGCCCACCGATTCGCCAGCCGGGAATCTCGCCAGGTACTCTGAACACACACTCGTTCACAAACAATCGATCGAATGGAAGGAACGAACCGTTGGGTTGGAAGGAGGCCGAGAGGATGATCTCGTTGTTCATCTGCCGCTTCTTCGAGAAGGAGCGCGTCTCGATGGTCGACGAGGAGGCGACGTGGACGACGGGCGTCGTGCTCGTCAGTTGGGCCACGGGGATGTCGCTCTGCTGCTTCATGGAGGCCGTCTGCAAGTGCACGAGCAATAAAAACAACCAAAAGAAGGCGGCAGAACTCACTTCGATTTGGAAGGCGATCAGATTCAAGTCGGCCGTAGCGACGGCGATCTTCTTGAAGACGGGCAGGTTGCGGATGCACGCGTTCGAGTCGTAGTACTTGGCTACAAGTGCGGGCTGCCGGATCAAGGCGAGCATTTGGAAGTGGAGCGACTGCTGGTTGAGGGCGTTCTTCAGCCACGCCAGCGACAACGTCCGCTCCGACCGGGTGTTCCACTCCAACGCCATCGATTTGCGCTCGCTTTGGGGCAGGAACTCCCGCACACACACCCAGTAGCATTTGGGCGGGATCAGGAAGCTGAAGCGAAAGAATGGATGAATAGATTGGCTGAAGGGAACTCACCCGTGGCAGAAGAAAGAATCGAGACATTTGAGGAGGTCACGCGTCTCCGCGTCCTTGCTCGTGAACACCGCATCCGAGGGCGCGTTCACGAACTTCTGGATGGCGGCCACGATTTGCGTTTGGTACACGTGATGCCGATCGCGGCTGACGCGCCGCGGCGGCTCCAAACCGACGGGCGCCAAATGGAACATTCCGCCGGCCGCTCGTTCGTTCGGGCAGGAAGGCGAGTGCTCACGGGAGGCGAGTGCTCACGGAAAGGAGGGCAGACGATCGCCTTTCGTCGTGCACATGGGCCGGGAATCGGAGGTGAACGGCGAGAAACGCTGAAACAAACGAAAGTGACCACGAATGAATGGAGATTTCGAAACAGAACGCGTTTGTTCTCGTCACAAAGCACCCGCTCATCGATCGACGACAAAGAAGTCAAACGGCCGCAATCAACGGTCGACTCAAAAGAATCGTCTGCTTGCCGGACAACCAGAAGAAAACAAGTGCACCCGCCCGCACTCCCGCAACGCGTAAACAAGTTGCTTTGCAGCGGTTGGCCAAAGAACGACTCAAAGATTAGTCGACGAGGAATTGGTGGACGAACTGTTAGTTGCGAAAGAAGACACGAAATCGTCCCGCACCGAAAACTACCTCCTTCTTCCCGCCGCCTTGTTATCGCGTTTCGCTGCAAATTTCCGCATAAATTGGCGGCTGTCCGCTCCCTCGCCGACCACAAAGCAGAGCGAGTAATCAATCCGCCCGTCCGCCTGCGATTGAATGCACCAGGAAATGCGGGCGGTGGAGCGATCGGAGGGGAATCCAATGAAAAAAGGCGATCACGAGCTATTGAGCCCCCGAATTGAGCGAAATCCCCCGCATTCGACTAATAAACATCCCCTTTTTCGGCCGCTCTAAACACTCGCACTCACTCACTCACGAGTTTGCTCAGCCGTTCACGAACACGAACGACCGTCAAGGGAAAACAAATGGGCAAAGCGGCGGGCGGATGACTCAACTTCCCCACCGACTTTCTCCCCGCTCCGTCCGAACCGCCGCCCCGACTGCGCCGACTGTTCGCTGCGGGCAAACCGTTTCGTGACGCCGTTTGGGGAATTTACGACGGAAGCGCGACGGAGAGCAAGGAAATGGTTTAAAAAAAAGCGGAACTTGATCGCTTCTCAATTACGAACGAAAAACATCATCGAATTTCGATCAGCAAATCAACTCCGCACAAAACTTGCGCTGTCATTGCATGACGGCAAGAATCTAAACTAAAGTCACCGGAAGAAACACCTTCAAAAGGTGGCAAACCTTTCCTTTGATCGACCCAACGAAAATTCTTTCAATCATTGCAATCGCGATCACGAGTCCGCCACCACAACAACCGCCGCTCCTGTCCGTTCGGCTGCGACGGGATGCCACAACGTCGAAACAACGAGAAAAAGGCCGCGGAACGCGTGCTGTTAACGACGGTTAATTAGAGATGCAATCTGTGGAAAGAAAGCAGGTGGAATCGACGATCAAAAATCAAATTCAATAGTGTTGTCCCCATTTGAAAAACAATAAACGCTCCACGACCACGTCGCTCCAATTTGCATGACCCCTGTTCGGGCAGAAGCGGAAGCGAACTG
>JAMPIO010000418.1:0-64900 GCA_024699865.1 Aphelenchoides fujianensis | reverse complement strand
GGGACACGCACATCACAAAGGAGAGGACGTAAACGACCAGCAGAATCCAGCTCTTTCCGGCGAACACTGAAGCAGGACGATGAATAGAAGCGGAAGGAAGAGAACTCACAATTGAAGTTGTACTTTTTCTTGAGCCAATCGTAGAGCTTGCGGCCGAAGAACGGGAGGACCACGACGCCAAAGCTGAGCCCGAGTTTCGCCGCCGAAACCTGCAAAATCCCGCTCATCTTCTGATTATCCCTTTCGACTCACCACGTCGACAGAAGAGCGCAGTTGGGCAAAAATCACGCCGCAGGCCAGTGCAAAGCCCGTGTACGACGGAAAGACGATCAACGAGATGAGGGCGCACGTGAGAACGAAGCTTGGCAGATTGAAGGATTTGTGGCCGATCAGGAGCATCGTCACCGCGCAGTCACTCCAGCAGATGCAGACCTCAAACAACCGAACAATCAGAAAGTCTGAAGAGGGACGAACCACGTGTGGAATGACGGTTCGGAGGAGAGCGTCCTTCTTGCCCTGCTTCTGGGCCATGAACACGTAGACGAGCGGGACGATCACAAGCGACAAGCTCGGCAACGAGAAGTTGAAGCGGATGGCTCCTGAATTGCATTCCAAGATACAGTTCTTTTGCGTGCCCTCACCGAACTTCAGCTCGAACAGCGGCTTCCAGATCGCCCAGTAGCCGACCGACAGCTTCATCTTGCTCAGAATGATCGGCACGCACGAGAAGAAGTTCAGCGAGACGGCCGCCAGCGCGTACTTGTCCGTTTCGTCCGCAAGGGCGAAGAAGCAGAACAATGCGAGGAAGGAGCTCACTCCGAAGAACATCATGGCATTCGGCACTGTCTAAACGAGCGAGGCAATTCTTGCAGAGATTCGTAATTCCAAGGTCTCACCTTCTCGGCTGCCCCGACGGAGAAGAGGAAGAAGAAGAGGGCGATGAAGAAGTTGACGTAGGGCTCCCATCGGACGGTCACGAACTCCGTCTTGGCCGCGTTCTCGTCGGGCGGCTGCTCCCCCTTGTCGAACAGCCGGAAGAGCCGGTCCCACACGACCCGCTCGCGCACGATAGACAGCTCTTGGAACATCTTCAGCGTGCTAAAGAAGGACGAGTATTCCAACCGTTCATGGGATCGCTCACCTGTAGACCATAAAAGCGAACGCAATGTAAGCGCCGAGCACGGGCAGGCCGCGAATGATCGTTCCGATGCTGATGAACTGGACCAGGCAGATGAAGGCGAGCGTCTGGAGTTGCTGCTGGGGAAAGAGGGCGTGGATCATCGTTCTCCATTGCTGTTGGAACTTGTGGAGGAGGTAGTCGACCAAAGAATCGAGCGAGCGGACGAAGCGGAGGCTCTTCCGCTTGAAGAAGTCCTCGTCCTTGCCCTCGATCGCACTGCGGAGCGTGTCCACGAACTTGGTTTCCTCTTCGTTCTAAACGGAAGGAATAGACGAGAATCCAACAGATGAAAAGCTCACGGTAGCGGCTTCGTGCAGCTCCTTGAGCGCCTCTTCGGTGTCGACGTTGTGCATCAGCTTGTCGATGAACTCTTGCTGCTTGTTCTCATCGCTGCCGCGCACCTCGTGCAGCAGGCGGTTCAGATCCTCCCGATCGGAGCGGCCGAACGCGCGGTAGACTCGCTTGGCGGCATCCCGCGAGTTCCCTTCTGCAAACAACAAAAGAAATAAATTGATGGCTGTGGAGGGCGGATAATTCTAAGAAATTTGAAGATTTTGAACTCGTGAGCAGCTCGTGAAGTTTTTAAAGCGTTCTGCTGTTCAACCTCATCAGAAATTTTTTGTTTTATCGAGCATGCATAAAAAAAATCGGTGTGAAACGCAGTCAACTATCCATCCCGAAGTAAACAAACAACGAAGCCGCAGTAAACAACCGCACTCACCCGAACCGGCGTCCACGAATCTGCGAGTCGGGCCACGATCCTCGTCGGACGAATCGCGCCGTTGGAATTTGGCCGAGAGATTCGACATCCTTTTGACGCCGAACTAGCCGCAGAAATCCGATCAGTGCGCGTTCGGAACAACAAGCTGAGCCGCTTTGCCAAGGCGCCGAGCGGACGGGATCGCGGGCAGACGAGCGACCTCCGAGCCGAGCGGGCGGTCGAGAGAGCGAAGCGAAAGAATTGTGATACGCAGCGGGCAAAAGCACCCAGTCTGCACTACTTCAAAAAAACAACAAAAACAGGTGCGATGGTCAAACACCACTCCCTCGTTGCAGTCACGTTGGTTCCATTAATCGAATGCAATATGTGGTTTCCTTATCGTCTTACACTTCTTTCTATTGCCTCTTCCAACTTTTGAACTTTCTGACGTTCAATTACATCCACAATCACCTCAAAAGAAGGGTTCAAATCGCCTCGGGCCGATCGAAAAGCCGCAAGATGGACGGCGGTGCGCAGGCGGTCGGCTAACTCGTTTTTTCCGCCATGTTTGTCGTGCTCCTTCGGTTGAAAGCGGCGATCATGCGAACGACAATCTTTGAACACGACGAGTGAAAGCGGGCGGCTGGTGGGCGGAAATCGAGGGATTTCCTCCGCGAGGGGCTTCATTCCGTTGGATGAGATGGACGGCTCTTCTTTGCATTTTTCCTGCTCGCGTTAGTTGATCGATAGTCTTCGGTTGAGCTTCCGTGTGAACGAGTGCACTTTTGATCTTTGCGAATCGAACGGAACGTTGCGCACTTGAGCGTGGCGATCGGAACGGCGGCGGGCGGAAATTGGCGTCCAATCAGTCGGGGTTTCCGTGAACCGCGCGGAATTCCCGCAAGATGCTCGGCGACAGGCAGACGCCACTCGACTCGCCTTCTGCCGGCTGCCAAATTGCCCGCGATTTGCAGGAGACGGCGGGTGGTCGCCGGCCGCACGTCAACTTCGTCGTTTGATCTCCGCACATTCGATTGGAGTGAAGGTTGCTGCTCGTTTTGATCGATTTGAAACGCCCGGTAAACGCTTCCATTCGCTCGAATACCGATCGTTTGCTCGATGGAGGACGTTCAGCCGACAGTTCGGGGGAACGAGCGTGTTTACGCGCCGTGCGGCACTTCCGCCGCCTCCTCCTCGTTTTGCTCGTGACTCATGCGATCGTGCGTGATTCGCAGGAAATTCCCGTCGCTTTTCGCCCAATTGCGCGTCGTTCGCTGCGCCGATCCAATTTGTTTTCCGTCGATCCGGACGGTCGGCCGGCCGGCGGCTTTCCGGATCCGCCCGCCGGTGTGAACGAGCGGGCGAGCAGAAGCGAGTGGGGAGAACCGGCAGACGGCGCTCCCGCTCGTTTGTTTTGGGCGCTCAAGTGGACCGGCGGCATCCGCGCCGCCCGCCGATCGTTCCGCTCCGAACGTCCTTCGATCGACACGCCGCCCGTCTTCGCTCTTTTCGGTGACGTGATTCCCGCCGCCCGCCCGCCCGCGTGTTTCCTTCGAACGTCGTCGCATCAGAGTTCAGCGAGAACGACCTCAAATTGCCGCTTTGCAGCCTTAAAAGGAGCGAAATGACGAGAAGTGAGTGAACGCCGTCCAGACAACCCCGCCGATCCCCCCACTGCTCGAGTCGACGATGATTACGGTGGAACTATGGGGTGAGTTCTCTTGTTTGTTTGTGCTTTCCGCCTTCTTTTGAACGAAAAGCTCCCCAGTGAACGAAGAGCGAAACGATCGGGATTACGCGACGAGACTCACCGCTCGCCCGGTTGCATAAGCCGCCCGCCGGTTATCGAAGGAGCGTAACGGCGGCGAGCAAGCGCAGTCATTATCTCCCCTCTGCACTCGCTCTTTGTGTCGCTGTTTGCACGTCGAGTGGCCATCGGGCGAGCGGATCGCAACATTCCGCCCATGACCGCCGGCCGTCTCGATTGAACGCGGTTGTTGCGCGTGAATCGACCTTCCGCTGGGCCGGTCGGCTGCTCGCTGATTCGGCCGTGCGCTGATTTCGGCCGTTTGTTTTCGAACTTTCGCTCTTCAATCATGACAAACGTTCGAAGGAATTCGATTCGATCGTCCTTGCGTTCCAATCAGAGCAACAAAACGATCATAAAGCCGAGAATTTCGGTCGGAATTGGAGCGAATTCGCGTGTTGGTTGTCGACTGCAGCGGGTGGCCGTGTGGGCGTTCGGAAGTGACCTCCGTGGGCAAAAATAACTGCGGAAAGTGGATCGTAAAACGAGGCGAGCGGGCGGCCGTGAGGTCGACGGCGGAGCGAACGATAAGCCGCCCGTTGATAAGACGGCGGAGGGCGCTTCTTCGTCGCCAAGAAGACGCAATCGACGGCGCCCTTCGTTCGGGTCGGCGGGGGCATCCCGATCATCGCCGCTCGCTCGCTTCTTCGTTTGACTCCCGCCGTGCGGATCGAACGAAACGGGGGCGAACGGGCGCGCGGCAGATCGCTCGTCTTTCTTCTTTGCTTTTTGATCCTCCCGCTTCCTCCCACTTCTGCTCGCTCACTGCTCGCTTGCAGGCACGAAGATGGAGGGCGTCCATCTGCAGTACGGGCTCGCCGCCGTCATGTTCGTCGCCACGGCGGTCGCCGGCCTCCTTCCGCTGAAGGTGTTGAGTTGCATGGCGAAGAAGGAGGGCGAGAGCCGCCGCGCCTCGTGGATCCTCACGCTTTTGAGTTGCTTCGCGGGCGGCGTCTTCCTTGCCACCTGCTTTCTGGACATCATTCCGCACGTGAGGTGAGTGGCCGCCCTCTTTCTTTCGTCCACTCGCTTGCAGTGAGAAGTACTCGAGTCATCGGAAGACGTACAACTGGAAGTACGCGTACCCACTGCCCGAGTTCATGGCCTGCATCGGCTTCTTCTTCGTCTACTTCCTGGAGGAGTTGAGTCTGAAGGTCTTCGCGGGCGCCGACCATCACGGCCACTCGCACGGCAACGGAAAGCAGTGAGTTCATTCGGTCGGGAACGAGTGAATTGTTCGTGTTGCAGGACGCATTCCCTTGGGCCCACTTCGATCTCCGTAGACGAGCCCCTGAAGTTGCAGACTTCGCTGAACGGCTCCTCGATCCTTCAGCCGCACGGCGTGACGGACGAGTCAGTGGCCGTGCTCGAACGGAAGAACAGTCGGGAGCTGCGCTACTCGGTGATCAACACACACGAGTGAGTAGGCAAACAGGAGAATGATTCCTTTCTTCCCGCTTGTAGAGTCGTGATGGACGAGAGCGTGCGGTACGTGAGCAGCGAGGTCGGCGAGGGCGGCTTCTTGAAGTCGCTCACGTTCGCTTTCGCGATGAGTTTCCACTCGATCCTCGAAGGCTTTGCACTCGGCGTGCAGGTGAGTGAGCGGCAGACAGATGTGGATGAACGTGGAGGATTGCAGGACGACCAGAAGGGGATCGTGAACCTCTTCCTCTCGCTCATCATCCACAAGGGCATCGAGGCGTTCAGCGTGGGCCTGCAGATCAGCCGCTCGAACACGCGCCGTCTCTACTTGGTGCTGGCCACGATCGTCGTCTACGCCCTGATGACACCGGTCGGCTCGATCCTCGGCGTCCTCCTCGCCGTAAGTCGGCGGGCGGTTGATAAAACGGCGGCGTGGAGACGAAGCGGGCGCCGCGGAACGTGGTGTTGTTTTGTTTATAGCGGGAATCGACTTCTTTCGGTTCCAATCGGCTCGTGTGTTGATCTCCGTCCGCCCGCTCCATTACTCGCTTTCTGGGGGTGGTCGGGGGCGAAATCACGTTCCTTCGCTCCTTTTGGTCGCTAATTCGAAAACAAATTAGAGCGACCGGAGGAAGAACGGCCGTCCAGCACGCTCGCTATCAATTTTATGCCCACTTGTCAGGAGTTTTGATCGAAATCAAGGGAACGCGAGTGTTCGCGGGAATGTTGCGGAGTGCGGGCGCCCGCATTATTCGCGGTCTGCCGAACGGTTGAGGGCTGGAGTGCTTACCGTCTTTCGTTGATTAAATCAAGCAACCAATTGAACGCTTCCACTTCCTCCTTCTTCTTTCAGCACGCGGACATGAACGTCGAGTCGAGAGACCTCATAATCATCCTGTTGGAAGGCTGCGCGGCAGGGACTTTCATGTTCGTTCGCCCACTCACTCCTCCAATCCTCCGAGGTTTCAGCTACGTGACCTTCTTCGAGGTGTTGGCCCAAGAGCGGGCGAACGACCACTCGAACCTCGTCCAGCTGGCGGCCATCGTGATCGGCTTCTTTTCGATCGCCGCCCTCCAAGCCCGCGAGTCGTTCAGCGAATCGTAAGTCGCCTTTCGTTCTCGTTTGCCGGCCGGCCGGGCGCCGGTTGATAAAAAGCGGGCGGCCGTCTTGTTTGCCGAAAGGCGGTCGATTGACGGGCGGGGGAAACTCGGAAGAAATCACTTGTTTTTCGTTGATTCCAGTCCTGATTTCAGTGACGAACACGGCGGCCACGCACATGGCTGAGCCCTCCGTTTTGTGGACCACGAACAGCTCTCCTTTAATCGTTTCTTCTTCCCACCGGGTATTTTCGGTTGTCTCCCGACTGCAATCACTTCCGTCCTCTCCTCCGTCTTGTTGTGAAGATCTGCATTCCGCTCGTCTCTTCTCTTGCCGTCCGAGTGTAATCTCCGCTCCCAATTGCTCCACTTGTGCACTTCCATATAACACCCTTGTTCCATTCACTTGATGCTTTATGTATAAACACCAAACTCACTACCGAGACGAAGCAACAGAAGAAACGAACGAAAGGACTCCTACAATCGTTTATTCACAACGGTTGGCTATACAAAAGAAGAATGGCTCGTCGCACAAAGAATCCTACGCGTTGCTGCTCTTGACGGCGGCCGACTGCTCTTTGGGGAGCTCGCGCTGGATGGCGGCCAGCTCCTCGTCCCACGCCTTCTCGATCTTGAACCAGTGCTCGAGCAGCTCCTTCTTGCGCTCCTCGCGCTTGTTGAAGTAGTAGGGGAACTGCTCCCGCTCGGCGTTCGTCCACTGCTCCCAGTCGAGGATCTGGTCGGGCGACTCGCGGTCCCGATCGAAGCTGCTGCCGCCGGGGTCCAGTTGGACTGCAAGAACGAATGATAGAAAGAATAAAGAAGGAGAGGAACGTACAGCGGAAGGGTTTCATGTGCCGCTTGGACCACAACTCGCGGCATCCGTCCGCCAGCAGGAGTTGCGACTTGCGGGGATCCCGCTCGTCCGTCGTCGCGTCGAAGCGGGCGCGCATGAGGACCTTCTGGTAGCGAACCTCCAGCCTGAACACGAGAAGCGAGTGAAGAACGAGGAGAAGCAGAGGGAACTCACAGATTTCCGCCGTACCACGAGTCGCACTCCCGCAGGGCCCGCTTGTACAAACGCATCACTTTCTGCCGGTGGCTCAGAGCCTTCGTGAAGTACCTGCAAATGACTGGGATTATTCAGAAGAATTCAAGCAAGTGTTTACTGACCACATCGGGGACTCCATTTCGCCGTCTCTTCCGAACGCACGCAAGGATCGGCGGCCGGAGGACGTGGTCGATCGGGCGGCGAGCGAGCGGACGGCAGCGATCGCGAGGCCGGCGGGCGGAGTGTCGCGGTCGATCGATTTCTCTCCGACGAACGGAGTGTGCGGGCCGAGTTGTGGGCACGCGGATTTGCATTCGGCGGATTACTGCCGCCGCCGCCGACGCGTGAGTTCCGACCGCTCGCTTCCGTTCGCCCGCCGACGGCCCGCCGACCAACCCGACGATTCGCGACTTCCGACCGCCGGAGCGGAGGCGGGATTCATGCAAATTCGCAAGTTTTTCCGAGGTCAGTTCGAATTTCGTTTCTCTACGTTGGCTTCTGGTTGGATTCTTCGAAGCTGCCCGCAGTTCAAAAGAGAACGTCCGGCCGGCCGGCCGTGCGCCAGCTTCCGCTTTCGCCAAACCAAAGGCGATCAGTGGGCGGCGGCCGTCTGCCGGTTGACGACAAGGCGGCGGCCAGCGGGCGAAATCAGCTTAGGATTAGAACCTTTCGGTGGGCTGACGGCCGCATCTTCGGGCCCCGAATTAATTAGCGGCCGCCGGATTGCGCTCTTTCGGTCGCGTGTTGGCGGGCGCTAATCGGCGGTCGAGATCTCCGCTTCCGGTGACGTCCAGCGGCCGCCCCTCTCGCGGGATTTTATCTTTTTTTCTTCCGCCTCGTCGCCCGCCGACATTCCGCCGGTCCGCATTCATTCGTTCACTGGGCGTCGTCGTCGTCGTCGTCGTCGTTCATTTGTCCCGTCCGCCGTTGTTCTCTTGGGGATTCCGAACGGCCAGACGATCCCTTCCTTTGATTTCTGTGCTCCCATTGACCGCCCGCTGCTTTCAGCCGCCACCTTCGCGATGTCCGCAATCACGCCAGTCGTCTTGACGGGCCCTTCGGGGACGGGTGAGTGGAGGAGTGGGAATGAAGCAGAGGTCGCAGCGGTATACCGCACCGACCTTACCGCAAGTAGAACTACCGCACCGCTACCGCACCGCAAAAAAACGCGGTGCGGTACGTACCGTACCGGAACCAAAATGCGGTGCGGTAGACCGTACCGCAAAAATCGTGGAGGTGCGGTATCCCTACCGCACCGCAAAAAATTTTTCGTCACAATGACCAAAAAGGGTCCTATCATTTTCTACGCTCTTGAAGATAACAGACGTATGCAAAAAATATGAAAAAGAAACTAGTCTTATCAAAGAAAACGCGCGGTAAGATCGGTCGGTATACCGCACCGTACCGCCACGATTTTTGCGGTACGGTCTACCGCACCGCTGTTCGTTTGCGGTGCGGTACGTACCGCACCGCGTTGTTCTCCGGTACGGTACCTACCGCACCGGCGGTAGACTTGCGGTAGGGTTTTGCGAGGTCTGGAATGAAGGCGCCCTAATGAGTTTCGTGGTTTCAGGCAAGAGCACGATCCTTACGCGGGCGATGAAGGAGCATCCCGAAGCATTCGCCTTCAGTGTTTCCCGTAAGTTCTTCCTTCCATCTGCTCATTTCATCCTTTGCTTCACCAGACACGACGAGGAGTCCGCGGGAGGGCGAGAAGCACGGCGTCCACTACTTTTTTGTCGAGCGGGCCCAAATGGAGGAGATGATCGAAAAGGGCGAGTTCGTGGAGCACGCCCGCTTCGGCGGCAACATCTACGGCACGAGTCGGAAGGCGGTGGAGGCGATCCAGAAGACCGGCCGGATTTGCATCCTCGACGTGGAGCTGCAGGGCGTCCGCAACCTCAAGAAGCAGCACCTGAACGCCAAGTACATCCTCATCCGAGCCCCGGATCTGGAGACACTTGTGAGTCCTCTCTTCTACCGACCATTCATTCCTGTGTGCTTGCAGAAAGAGCGACTGTTGAAGCGCGGGACTGAGACGGAGGAGACGATCGCCCTCCGTTTGAAACACGCGCAGGAGGACGATGAAGCCGGTAGACTTTTTTTTCCCACTCCCATCAATCAATTGCTTGCCTGTTTGCAGCCGAAAAAGACCGAAATCTCTTCGACTACGTGATCGTGAACGACGTCCTCGACAAGGCTTATGCGGAGTTCATGGACGCGATCAAGGACGAGCTGAAGGCCTTCCGCGAGCATCACGTGGCCAACGGAGCCAACGGGACCAACGGCACAAACGGTGTCTGAGGCCCAACGGAGGCGAACTCGCAGCTCATCCACTCGTTTTTATTCTTCTGATTGCTCGTAATGATTCGGTGGTTGTAACCTTCTAAGTAGTCGACGGTTAGTCTTCCCCTTCCGTTCATCCTCCTGCTTTACTCGACTGGTGGCTGTGCACTCCTCCCCGCAGTCCAAAGAACAAACTTCCTTCTTCTCCGAACAAAACCCTCTCGATGTTTCTCCGCCCACTTCCGAACATTCCGAAACAAGAAGCCGCTCATTTCCCCGCTCTTCATCCTCTATTTAATCTATTTATTCTGTTGATCTTTTTTATCTTCCAGTAATTAGCGAATAAACGGTTGATTTGGCTGTCGGCGGCTCTTCTCGCAGCTTTCGGTCGAATGCCCGCTTTACAACGAACACAAGAGCGAACAGAAACAATCCTTCATTTGAAGCAGCGGAATGGCGACCCAAAAGTTCCGCCTTCCGCCGCTGCCCGCCCTCCGCGACTTCATTCACATGTACCAGCTGAAGGCGACTAAGGTCCTCAGCCAGAACTACATCATGGACATGGGAATCAACCGGAAAGTACGCGTTTTCCACCTCTTTCCGTTGCTTCACATGAATGTTTAGATTGTGCGGAATTCGGGTATTCAGCCGGGGGCCACTGTTTTGGAGATCGGTCCCGGTGAGTGCGGAGCAACGAACGAAAGCCTACGCTTTCTTCAGGCCCCGGCGGGATCACGCGCGCGATTCTGGAGAAAAATCCTCGCCGACTGGACGTCGTCGAGATCGACCGCCAGTTCGTGAACCCGCTGCAGGTCCGTTTGTCCCAAGCAACCAAACGAGACCGTCCTTTGCAGCACCTGGCGAACGCCGCCCCCGACCGGCTGTTCATCCACCACGCGGACATCCTGAAGACGGACGTCGAGGAGCTTTGGACGGACGCCCAGTGCCCCAAACACGTGTGTTCGAACAAGCGGAGGGGATTTCACTCGAGGGTTCAGGAGTGGTGGGACGAGGCGCCCAATCTGCACGTGATCGGCAACCTCCCGTTCAACATCGCCTCTCCGTTGATCATTCGGTAGCTCTCTTTCCTTTTGTTCTCGTTACAATCGGTGCTTGCAGGTTGCTGCGGCAGATGTCGCAGAGGAGCGGGCCGTGGGCGTTCGGGCGGACGTCCCTCACGCTCACGTTCCAGCTAGAGGTCGCCCAGCGGATCTGCGCGCCGATCGACTGCGACGAGCGGACGCGCATTTCGATCGTCTCGCAGTACGTGGCCGAGCCCCAGCTGATGTTCGTGATCCCCGGTGGGTCGGTTCGAGAAGGAAGGAATGCTCAATTAGATTGCAGGCCGCTGCTTCGTCCCCCGCCCGCAAGTGGACGTCGGCGTCGTCCGCTTTATGCCGCGCGAACGGCCGCTCATCCCCGCTTCCTTCGACGTGAGTTCCCCATTTGTTTGTTTACTCCCTCTTCTCGCTTGCAGGTGGTCGAGAAGATGTGCCGTAACGTCTTCCACTACCGGCAGAAGCACGTGGTCAACTGCGTGCGGACGCTCTACCCGAAGGAACTCCCGCGCTCGCTGGCCGATGACCTCCTCCGCGAGTGTCGAATCAACCCGACGGTCGCCTCCTACGAGCTGGGGATGGCGGAGTTCGCGGACATGTGCGTCCACTACGACAAGCAGTGCAGGGAGTGAGTGGTCGGTCGAGAGATGGAAGACGACATTTCTTCTTGCAGAATCCCCGGTTTGTTCGCCTACAATCACTACGGGAAGCAACACGAGACACTCGAGATTTTGAGCCTAAAGCCGGACGCCCTGCCGCCCGCCTACGAGCCGCGCGACGCCGCGCCGAACCTGCGCGACGGCCTCTCGCTCGCCAATTTCCCCGCACATCGCCGATGAGGCCGCCCGCTTTGTTGTCAGTTGATCGTTTTGAATAAATCAGATGTCCGGTGCGAATCGTGTGCCGCACTTGAGAAGGCGGCGAGCGAGCGGGCGGCGTTTGGTTGTAATTCCGCCTCACCGGCCGGCTTTCGCAGGCAGATCGCGGACAGACGGGCGGCCGTCCGATCGGTTCGTCTTTTCGCCCACCCGCCCGCTCGACCGCCGACGGATGGCGGACGAAAGCGGGCAGCCCGATGAGGAAATGGGCGAGTGGGAGATGTCCGCCCAAGAAGGTCCGTCCACTCCCTCATCTTGTTTATCCCCCTTCTTGCTTGCAGACGACCTCCTGTCCCACACGGTCGACTTCAATCAGAATGAAATCGCCGATCCCGGGCGGCAGATCGTCTGCGACGTGCAGCCGCTTGGGGAGTCGCTCTTCGTCTTCTGCCGCCACAAGTGCTCCGCCTTCCGCCTGACCGCCGAGGAGATCCACGAGCACGAGGCGGAGTGCGCCGAGCGGTTCGTTTTGCCCCCTCCAATCATCCACTCTTGTTGCAGGCCGTACGGGTGCCCGCTGGAGGACGGCAAGTGCACGTGGGAGGGTCCGTTGAGCGGAGTGGCCGACCATCTCCTGCAGCTCCACGAGATGAAGGAGAGCACGATGCGTGAGTTCATTCCCTTCGTTCCCTCATCTACCGCTCCTTCTAGTGCAAGGGATCTTCCTCCAACACCGCCTGAGCGTCCTGGAGAAGAATGCGCCCAAGTGCGTCCAGCGGCTCGTCGCGTTCGATGAACGCCGCTTCCTCATCGCCCTTCTGCGCGTGCCGCACGCCGGCGGCCTTCCGCGCTGCTTCGCCTTCCTCCGCTTCGTGGGCCCGCCCGAGCAGGCCGCCGACTACACGTACAAGTGAGGGATGGGGCCGTCTTGATCACGAACACTCCTCCTCGTTGCAGACTCTCGATGTTCAACGGAAACGAGCTGCTCGTTTGGCAGGGCGCCCCGCTCTCCGTTCGGCTCTCCTGCGCGCAGGTGGCCGCCAGTCGACGCTGCCTCTCGTTCGATCACGGCCTCGCGCGAGCCATGACGTGGAGCGGCCAGCGGGACGGGAACTTCCGCGTCCTCTTCGAACTGAAGAACATCCGCCCCGAACCTCACTCCGGTGTTTGATTCTTTTTGGTCACATTTCTAATTCGTTTTATTCCGTCAATAAAAGTAACTACTTGTTTGGTCCTCGGCTCGCCCCTTCACGAAGAAACTTTGCTTTGCGCCGCGGCGGCATTTCGAAATCCTCCAGCTTGAGGGTTGTTTACGAGGCGGCCGACTTTCAAAAATTGTTTTCGCTCGTCGGCCGCCACGCGCCGCTTCTTTTGGCTCGCCGGACGGCCGTTTGGTGCGGGAATTCGGGGCTTGCGAACGGCCGCTTCGAATTGGTTCGTTCCAGAAATGACGTCATCCTTCTGTTTTCTGCTAGCCACCCAAAAAACAATCACAGACTGCCATTCTTCACGCTTCCCATTCTCCGATCGCCAGAAAGCCCGCGAACAGCTGGCCTCCCTTCGTGCGGCGAGGCGGGCGGGCGGTGGGAGCGTCAACAACAAACGAAAGGCCGAAAGCCGCCCCTCGTTCTGCCGATCCCTCCGCCGCCGCCCAACACGCCCCGTTTGATTCACCGGGCGGCGTCTTCTCACTCGCCGTTTGTTTTCGCTCTCCAACACCAAAACAAGCCGATTAACGGGCGGTGGTTGAACTCTCCACGCTTGTTTTCGATGCGTTCCATGGGTCTTTCGTTCGTTGACCCGAGCAGCCGGAATCTTTCGATCCAAGGCCCTCGCCCAGGTGTCCACTCCGCGCGGACTCGAATCGGGAAGCCTCTCGAAGAATTCCAGTGCGCACAGGGCGCGCGGCTCGCTCGGGCGCTTCGGCGGGGCGCGGGGCCCAGCGAGGGGGGCGGGCGGACGGACGCCGAAGACCACGCGCGCTTTTCGTAAACAAAACAACGCCGCGGAAAACACGAAAGAGCGGGGAGGACGCGGAGAACGCGGGGTTGTTTTTCTTTTTGCTCGCTTGTTTTCGCCGTCCGCTCGCTCGCTCGCTTTCATTCGATCGGCGGCGGAACGAGGAGCGCCCTTCCGGCTCCTCCACGCTCTCTGCTCGTTCTTCTTCTTTTCGCTTATCGCGCGTTCGTGAACGGAAGCACCGTACACTCGTCCAGTTCCTCCTCATTCCACCTTCTTGCAGCACACAACCCTCCAGCAATCAACGAAAAAATGAGCACGATGCAGCAGGCCAAGGAAGACGCGGGCTCGATCGCCGACCGCGTGAAGGCCGAAATGCGGAACGCCGGGGACAAGGCGCGCGAGCGTGAGTTCCTCCTCTCCTCTTCCCCCTCCAACCGCCCGTTCAGACGCCGACAAGCTGCGCGATGCGGACGGCGCCTACGACTACTCGAAGATCACCCAGCAAGTGCGCTTCGTCACGCTGATCGCCCTGCCGATCCAAATGTTCGGCCTCTACCTGCAGCGGTCGAACGTCGGCTATCTGGGCTTCGCGCTGCCCATCGCCCTGTGCGCCGCCAACCTGATCCTCGTCTTCAACCGCGTAAGCAGCCATTTGGGTGAACGGAGAACTAATGCGTTCGGATTTCAGTGGAAGAACGGAGCGGACGGCCGCAAGGACATCGCGAACCTCGTCTCGTCGCGCAACGCCCAGCATAAAGTCCACCACGGTCTCCAGGCGTTCGGCCCGCTCATCTTCGCGCTCCTCGTGCACTTGCTGGCGCCCGCGATTCCGTCGAACATCTCCACGCTCGCCTTCACCCTCTGCGACTACATCAACCTGCTGACCACGGGCGCCTGCCTCGGCCTGGACGCGTTCGAGGGCCTGAAAAACAAAGTGCGCTAATATGCCCGGCCGCCCCCGTCCCACGCCTTCATTTCCCCCACCTTCTCCCACCGCCTGCGTAATTCACAAGTAATGAACAGCCTTCTATTCTCTCCGTTGTAAATAATCCTGCAAATGTGGACAATAAACTCCTTTCGTTTCACTTCTGATTCCAAGCGGACGGGAGGGCGAACAGGCGGCGGACCTCAGCGGCCACCAGCTCCCGCGTTTCCTTCAGCTCGCTGGAGTCGGCATTCCGCGGCTTCAGTTGATCTCTGCAGTGGGAGGTGCCTGCAAGAGAGGGAATGAGTGGGGAAGAAGGGGCGGGCGGCTACCGGGCGTCGTGCGGGAAATCACGTGCTTCTCGTGGACGCTCTTCTTCACTCCGAGCGTGTGCCAAGGATCGAATGAGTTGTGAACGAACAAGACATTTGTGCCCTACAAGCGGCTCATGGTAGAGAGTGGAGTTCGCCGAACGCACGTTGAAATCGTCCAGCCCGCCGTATTCACTGCGGCTATCGTCCACTCGCCGCCTGTACTCGTCGGGCGAGATGCCGAACAGGTCCTTGCAAATTCGAAGGTAGTAGCTGCAAGCAAGTGGGACAGTTAAAGCATTCTTCCGCCCCACTCACTCCAACGGGGCGGCCGTCGAGAAGATCCCGCTGGACGGCTGGAACCAACCGAACTCCGTGCAGAGAAGGAAGAACCACGCCCGAGTGTCCGGATCGTCTGCAACCCCTCCAATAGTCGGCCCTTCTAATCAGCCACCTACGGAGGGCCGTGGAATTCGGCGGTCGCGAGTAGTCGGGATATTTGAAGGGCGCGATCGCCTGCTCGAAAGACGTGATGATGGGCGCTCCCTCGGCGGCATCCGCGAAGAACTTCTTCAATCGCTGGAGTTTCTCCGCAGCGCTCCACGTGAACGTCTTGCAGGCCGGCTTCAGACGGTCGTTGCTCGCCGAGTAGCTTTGAACGAGCGTCAAGAACTGATCGTAGACACAAGCAGAGGCCACGTTCAGGTCCTTTTCGGCCGCGTTCTGAACGGCCAGCGGGGGATCGACGCTGAAAGGAAGCAGTCGAACAATCGATTGATGGGAAGCAGACCGCAGCTTCTGATTCAACTCTGCTCGTCCCTCGGCCGTCCGCAGTTTCGAGAGGAACTCGGCGAACACATCGGCCACGGCCTGCGCGCACTCGCCGTGCGTTTCTTTGATCACGGCCTGGGCGGCGTTCGAGTATTCTGAACGAAACGAATGGCCGTCTTCTTCGCCCTCTCCACTCACCCGTGAACTCGTGGAGCGGCAGGAGTGGAGCGGAGGATGCAATGGAGCCCTGGGAATGACGAGGATACACGACGCGCATCCGAGCGGCGAGGGAGCCGGGATAACTGCCGGCGTAGAGAACGATCTTCGGGTTGCGCATTCCGCGCTTCTTGATCACGTCTTCGATGAAAGCAGCGAGATCGGCGAGGGCCTGCTTGCTCGACAGAAACTTCAGGCTTTCCGGCAGCAAGCTGCAAAAGCATGGAGATGATCGCCCTCTTGTTCCGTCCACTCACTCCAACGGCTTCGTGTTGCCGAAAAAGCGGTGCTCAAGGTTCAACACAAGGGCGTTGGATTCCTTGGCCATCTTCATTGCGGGGTAGTCCTCCGAACACACTAGTCGGGCGTCGATCGGGCTCTCGCCGCCCACCAGCAGGAGGACGTTCTCGCCCTCTGCTGTCGGTTTGTAGTAGGCGCCTTGCACGAAGTATCTCTGCAATCTGCCCGTTTACTGGTCAGTAAGAAGGTCCCCCACTTGTTCGAACTGCCGTTTGTCTGCCGGATTGAAATGGTCGATCTTCTGCGAAAAGAACTGCTCGTCGAATTTCAGGGAAGGGGCGCCCGGGCATGTTTGATTCCCGCCTTGTTTCACATTCGCCAGGAAAGTGAACGCGACAGGCGGTTCTCGGTAGTACGAGGTCAGCTGCTTCACCCGCACGCGGCCGAGGAACATGGCCGAAGTGCAGAAAAGAAGACCAAAAAGGAGGGTCCACCGTAAGACGACCATTTCGATCGACCGTCGGTGGAAGTGCAGAATGCTCATTGCTCCGCGTTCATTTATACGTGTTTCTGCACCCCGTTCCTGGATTCGCAGGCAGGCAGATGCACGCGTTCTCATGCTTTACATTCAGTTTATTCATGAAAGGAAGGGAAGGAGTGTGTACAACAACGCATTCAGGAGAACAAGTCCATCATCTCTCGCAGCGACTCGGCGAGCAGCGAGCGAAGGCGGAAGGAACTCGTGGAATCCGACGACTGGTAAGAGGAGATGTGAAAGACGATTGCTCCGTTGCCCATGAAATGGTAGGCAATGCCTTGAACACCCGCCGATCATTTGCAATGGAAAAGCGGAGACTGACCGTAGCCGTCCTTTTTCACCGCGCCGAACGCCCCGCCCAGCCACTTCTCGCGATCGCTTCCGTTGTCCTCGTCCATGATTCCGGTCAGGTAGGGCGTCTAAACACACGGAAACACTCTCATCTGCTTGCTTCTTCACTCCGCTCACTTGAGTGGTCGAAAGAGTCCACTCGCGGCCAATGTAATCGTCAAGAAAGGCGCTCTCGATGCCCATTCCCTTTGAAATGACGTACAAGACGAACAAGTGCCGATCCACGCCTTCTGCAAACCAAGAAGGATGATTGAGAGAAGAGAAGCAGGAACGAACGGCCGGTCATCGCCCGCCGAGAGCGTTCTTGGTGCGTTTTGCAGGCGGCTTGGAGCATCTCAATGCACTGCTTCTTGTCCCGCTCCTCCTCCAACATCGCGCGGACGAATGCGCACGAACGACGGCTGACCGTGCGGATCGTCTCCGTCCGCGAGTAGTCGAAGCCGCGGGCAGCCGCTGCTTCGTACGTGGGAACGAATTCGTGGCGGTCCTGCAGGAAAAGAAGATAAATCCTTATGCGCTTTGTGCACTCACTTTGTAGAAGGCTAGCTGAATGGCCATTTGAAAGAAGGCGTCAGGCGGCAGCTTGGCGCTCTTGATGCGTCCCTTGCCCCACTCGTCGAACACCATCGAGGCTAAGTCGACGTCCTTCCTCTGTTTGATGTACTCCTCGTAGCAGCGGGTTGCTTCCGCTGCCATCTAAGGACAAACAATTGCTTTTACTGGCTTCTGCCCACCCACTTCTTCGCTCATCTCCAGCTCCAAGCGCTCGGCCAACTGGAGGCCCGCACGGGGCACGACGATTCGGTTCGCCTCGCCCGCCGTGTTCAGGAAGTGCTCCTCAGTTCCGAACAGGTTCTCCATGAAGTGGACGTACTCGGGCCCGTCGGCAAAGGAATGCTCCGAACAGGCGGCCGCCCGTCCATTCCTCGCCACAATGATGTTCATCGGCTTGTCCGGCCATCGATTCGTGCCGTCCCCGGTCAGGATGTCGCGAGTGAACGTGGAGAGGACGTCGTCGTCGCCCTCCAAGCAGAAAGAAGTGAGTGAGAAGGAGAAGAAGAGCACGAACCCCGTAGCCGTAGTGCTCGGCCTCGTCCAGCACCAGGCAGAAGATTGAGGATTCGACCTGCTCGAGGAACTTCGCGTTCACTTCGTTCTGCACGAAGAAACGCTCGCGGTTCTCCGCCCACCGATCGCGGCGATCATGAGCGAAGGCAGCCACTTTGCGCTCGGCGGCCGTCGGCTCGTCCTTCCGCTCGAGGATTTCGGCCATCACTCTGCAGTCAACGGTTGATGGAAAGAAGGAAGGAGAGTGCGCACTCGGTCAGTTCGTCCAGCCCACGGATGCGGTCCGTTTGCTGGTCGAACATCTCGACGCGGAAGAAGCGGCCGTTCGAGAAGACGACCACATGGCGGGCAAACTCCCGCGGCTCCCAGCGATCGATCTCCCGCCCGGGCACGCGGCAGTTCGCGAACAGCCGGGTGTAGTGCCCCGAGTACATCAATCCGTTGGCGGGCGGGCTCATCGACCCGTCCCCGAACGCGAGCATCTGCAGCGTCGTCAGGTACGCGATGTTGGCGGCCCGCCTCGCTTGAGAGCAGTCGGGCGTCTTCACGAAGTCCACGCTCACAACTGACGAGTTGATGAGCAGCGGATCTCGTCGTTTCAGGTACACCTTGAGCAACAACGATTGAGGACAACAAGAGGAGACGCTCACGTATTTCTCCCAATGCGGCGAGATGTAATTTCGAAGGAACCAAGCGGACGTTTTCGCTTTCGCCTGGATCTTCGGTCCGTCTACGCAAAGGAAGCGTGGGACGAGGCTCTGCATGTTCACGAAGTCCTCCTGAAGGCACAAATCAGCAGCTGCCCTTCTCCTGCTACCCACCTGCTCGCAGATGGGGTCCATTGTGACCAAATACTGCAACAAAGTTGCGTGGAGCGTGGGGACCGGCTGCTTGGGCAGAAGGCGGTTGCAAGTCAGCAGGCGGGGCGGCGCGTACTTCTTGAGGACGAAAAAGCAGAGCTGCCAGAAGCGAGTCGTGAGCGACCGTTTGGCCGGCGGCTCGTGCAAGTGTCCGCGGTATCGGAAGAAGAAGAGCCACAGGAAGAGACGGAGGAACACGACCGGCAAGGCGGCGGTCAGCAGGCCGACGGCCGCCGGGCCGAGGCCGAAGAAGGCGAGTCGAGCGGGCACGAGGGCGGGATGTTGGTGGAAGTAGGCGGAAACACACGCGAATGTGCCCGCAAACACGAGCGGTCGAACGGGATACAGCTGGTCGAAGATTTCATTCTAAACCATCGAGATCACCGCCGCTTTCTTCGCTTGCACTCACGTAGACTCTATTCAGCAATCGATCGAACTTCGACGGGTACTTGTAGTCGAAAGAGAACGGCGCCTTCACCTTCCGTTTCGATTTCTCTCCGACGGCCATCGCTTTCGAACGGCTGGCGACGAGGGCCGGGCTGCAATCAGCACGGCTGTGGAGAAGTGCGAAGAAGTTTTTCGCTTATTAACGCCCCCTGTTTGCTCAGCCGCCGCCCGTTGCATCGGGTGGCGCAGACGTCCGTTTGGACAGCCGAGCCGAACGGCAACCTCCCGCCTTGTGGCCCCTGAACCCGCCCGAACAATCGGCTCTGCGGGGCCGACCGAACAAAAGGACTCACTTCAGAAGACGGCTGTCGATTGCAATTGGATTCGCTTGGAGGGTCGACAAACTTTGGATCCATTGGACGGGGCTGATCCACGCCATCCTCTCGCTGCTGCAACGAACGAATTGAATCGAATGAGGAACAAAGACTTGGGGGCAAACACGCGAGCCACTTCCTCCCGCCCATCTTTGACGACCGTAAGGCGGCGAATGATTTGATTAGGCGGTAGGCGGCATGTTTTTCTTCCGCCTAACCGAACACTTCCGCCTTTCCCAAGTGCACTCAGAAAACACTTTAATGCGCTTTCATCGAGCAGAAACGTTCTCTTGATTGGAAGGTGGACGCTAAAGGACAGCCCGTGCTTAAGTACACTCCGATCGAAAGGACGAACTGCCCATTCATTCGGAAGACAACAGGAGGCCGGTGCTCGTGATCTTCCCGCGGAAGGAACTCACCGGCATTCCCTTCAAATGCAGTCGAATCTTGTGATCAGACGCTGAACGGACGGCATTCAAAATGCCTCTCCGTCCTTTCGGCTGTGGAAATCGAAGGCTTTGATGGATGCAAGGCAAAGAGCAATTGAGAAACGAAAGGACGCAAGGGCCACGTCCCCCTATGAGTTCAACGATGCTTATGACTAGTAAACGAGTAAGTCATCAGAACTTGAAGTGCATGCTCTGATCGAAGAAATCCATGACTGTTGGGGACAGGTTCCGTGGTGAAGATGCAGTTTATCGCCCATTGGCGGCCAGGTTGGAGGCGAAGCCAACGCGACGTTTTTCAACCGGGCGAAAACGGTTGATTATAAGCGCCCGCTCGCTTGCTTCACTCTTCATTCTTCTGCCACTCGAAACGGTCGGTCCATCCCCCCCGCTCTCCAACCTTCTTCTCGTTCAGCGATGAACACGAGCGGGATCTCGTGCGTCCACTCGACAGACGGGCGGACGGCTTTCGGCTGGCCAGTGGGGGAGCTCGGCGGCCTGCGGGCGGGCGACGAGTGGACGAGCCCGCCGTTCGCGCTGAACGGGAGCGGGCGGCGGGTGCGCTGCGCGGTGCTCGTGCGGCCGAACGGCGGGGACGAGCGGTTCGGCGTCCGCCTCCACGTCCTCCGCACGCCGGCGCCCGTCCGCCTCACGTACGCCGTGTGGCTCGAGGACGAGGCGGCGGCGCGGATCGACGAGCAACACGGCGAGTTCCCGCCCTCTCGCCCACCCACTCCCCTTCGGCTTCAGGCGAACTGGACGTCCGCTCGTTCGTGCAGGGCCCGATGCACGAGTTCCCGCTGGCCGACAATCTGCGGACGATCCGGCTGGATGTCGAGTGGGAGTGGGCGGGCGCCGTGCCGCCGGCTGTCGGCTTCCCGAGCGCCCCGATCGCCGAGGACGCGCCCGCCGCCTCCACGACCTTCCGTTGGACGCTGAAACGCTTGGGGCGGCAGCTGGACGTCTTTTCGAGCGCGTTCTCCCGTTTCGCCGTCCGCCGCCTCCACGCGCGCCCGCCCCAACTGCGCTCGGCCGCCTTCCAGCTGGGCGAGCGGCGCGCCGTGCTGGAGTTGGAGCAGCCGCCCGTCGCCGATCTCCGCCTCCAACTGCGAGCCGTGGCCGCGAAGAAGACGCCCGTCCGCTCCGAGGCCTTCCGCTGCGCCTTCTGGGCCGAGAGCGCGGACGGCAGCCGGCGCTCTCCGATCAGAGGTGGGCGGCGGCCGCTCTCGTCCACTCCGCCCGCTTTCAGAGGCGATCTGCGTCTTCTCGGCCCACTCGACGCGCTTCCGCTTCCACGACTTTGCGGCCGCCGCGCAGCTCGTGGCGCTCGGCGGCGACGCGCGGACGGCGGCGATCTGCTGCGCGTTCGCGGCGGTGCGGGACGTGGCCGCGCGGCCGGCCGACGAGGCGGACGGGCCCCTCGACGCGCTCTGGACGCAGGCGCTCAACGGCCACTTCACGGACCTCCGCTTCCAGGTGGAGGGGCGCGTCTTCGAGGTCCGTCCGCCCGTCCGTCCGCTCACTCCCGCTGCTGCTTCCAGTGCCACAGAGCGGTGGTCGCCGCCCGCTGGCCGGACGTCCTCCGTCTCGTGCGCGGGCAGGCGGAGGCGACCGTCGAGGTGGCGGGAGTGGGCGCGCCGCTCTTCGCCCTCGTTCACCAGTGGATGTACGTGGGCCGCGTGGAGGCGTTCGAGCGGCACGCGGAGGAGCTCTTCGAGTTCGCCCACGAGAAGAACGTGCCCGCCCTGATTGTGAGTGCCTCCTTTCGTCCTTCCACTCCCGCTGCAGGAGGAGAGCGGCCGCCGTCTCCGCTGCTCGCTGGCCGACGCGAACGCCGCCCGCCGCCTGATCGCCGCCGTCCGCTTCGCCGACCGGCCGCTCCTGCGCTCCGTCCGGCTGTTCGTCACCGCCGCCGCCCCGCGCTACAAGGCGGTCCTGAAGTCGGCGGAGATCTGGCGGCTGCTGCGCGAGGACGTCCGCCTCTTCCACGCCGTCTTCGACGCCATCAACGAAGACGAGCCGCCGCAGTCTGTTGAGTGAATAAACCGTGCTGCCCATCTGGAATTTGAATCAACTCTTGCTCATCCATCGGTTCGTTCATTCGATCATGCCGCTCGTGGAGATGCTCGCCGGCGGGCTCGTCTCGCATTCGAACGTGCGTGCACCCGCCTTCTTCCCCACAATCTGCCCTTCAGACGGTCCTCTGCGCGTGCCTCTTCTTCGGGTGTCCCCGAGAGGAGGTCGCCGAGTGCATGAGGGCGGAGGTTCCGTTCTCCTCGCTGTCGCTCTGCAACGTGCTCTCGTTCGGCATCCTGCTGGCGGCCGCCGTGGCGGGAACCTTCGTCCTCTTCCTCCTCTTCCACTTGTTCGAGAGTCTCCGTTCGGTGAGTGCCGCCTCCTCCCGCTCACTCCCCTCGTTTCAGAAGAAGCGAGCGAAGGGCCCGTCGTCCGTCGAGTCGGCCGTCCGCGAGCGCTGGGGTCCGGCCGGGGACGCGCCCGCCTTCCACACCGAAAATTGGAATCTCCGACGTCGTTTTTGATTCGCGAGGATTGTTGCGAGGCTTGAATAAACCGGTGCTTCTTGCGTTGCGGTCGAACGAGCGAAAGGAATCTGTCGAGCAAACGAATTCCTATGTTTATTCTCGTTCTCAAACACGACAAATAAGACAACGAATTTCACAGAAGACACTCGACTCCATCGCCCGATCGTCACTCCCATTCGACTGCAAGCAACAGCGAGATGAGTACACTACTCCACGACAGTCAAGCTTACCGGGTTTCGGCTCGGTGACCCACAGGAGGCACTCGTGGGCGGGGGCGTAGCGGGCGCCCAGCGGGCAGTGGAACGCCGAGCGGAAGGCCGCGAAGTTCGCCAACGACGCCCACACGCGGGCCCAGCCGGGCGCGTGCGGGTCGGCGGGCAGGTTGCGGCTCTTGCACCACGAGTTGGCGAACGCGATGAAAAAGAGCTGGTCGGCGGAGAAGTAGCGGAGGAAGGGGTCGTCCAGCCGGGGCTCCAGTCCCTGCAGCTCCTCCACCTCCTTGAACGCGCGGTAGGCCGTCCGGATGCCTGCAGCGAGAAGAGTCTACGGCTGCAGTCCCCCGCACTCACCGACGAGGTCCGCAAAGTTCTCGCCGATCGTGAGCGTCGCGTTGACCGGCGGCCAGCCCGCCCGTTTCAGCTCCGCGTAGAACTGGACGGTGCAGTTGCGAAGTTCGTCGAATTTGAGCAGCGGCCGGCCGGACAGCAGCGGGTGGCGGGCGCCCGTCTCGTCCATCCACCACGCGTTGTTCGCATCTAAAAGGCGGCTGTTTAATTGCGATCCCATCCCCCCACCGAAGGCGTGCCCCAGCTCGTGGCCGAGGACCGCCCCGTAGCTGCCGAACGCGAAGGAGGGCGGGTAGTGCGTGTGGAAGAAGGGCAGCGATTGCATTCCGAGCGGCAGCGACAGCTGGTTGGTCTGAAGAAGCCAGTTGCAGCTTCCTTTCGTGCAATCACTCACATCTTCGTCATAGAACGCGTTCACCACAAAGACCTCTTGCACGGTCATCAGCGGCGTGATCGCGAACGCCCGCTGGCCCTCCGCGGTGCCCAAACGGAGCTCCGTCTCGATGGCCCGACGGCGCATTTGGAGGAAGGACATCGAGGACTCCAGCCGGGCGA
The DNA here is from genome assembly GCA_024699865.1 of Aphelenchoides fujianensis. Classification (NCBI taxonomy): domain Eukaryota; kingdom Metazoa; phylum Nematoda; class Chromadorea; order Rhabditida; family Aphelenchoididae; genus Aphelenchoides; species Aphelenchoides fujianensis. The sequence goes on along the minus strand of JAMPIO010000418.1, from coordinate 41,367 downwards.
GGGCTTGGATGCGGAGGATCGTCGAGTCGTTCAGGAGGGCCGAGTGGAAGGAGACGCCGTACGCAATGGAGTCCAGCTTCCGCAGGACCGCCCGCTTTGCCTTCGCGTCCAGCCAGCTCACCTCTCGCAGCATCGCCCTGCAGAGGAGTGAAAGGGAGAAAGGAGAGAACTGACCGCATGTTGTTCTTGATCAGGCCGGTCAACTGGGCGATCCGCAGCCGGTGCGCGTCAAGAGCCGCCCGATCGTCGCCGAAGTGCTCGTCGACCAGCAGGCGGGCCATCGGGACGCTCAATCCGAAGGCCGACTTGAAGCAGCGCTCTTGGACGAAGGCCGCCTCGGAAGCCGTTTTGTTGCGCGAGGCGAAGAGGAACTCGACGGCCCCGTAGTTGATCCAATGGACGAGGGCGGAGGCGGCCGTCCCGTTCGTTTGGGCGTCGCGGACGGCGGCGTCGAGCGCTTCGAAGAACTTTCGCGGAGAGCCGTGGGAGAACTCGACGGCCATCTTCTGCAGCACTCCGACGTCCACGATGTCCTCCAGCAGAGTCCGCAAGTAGGTGGGCAGCGAGAAGTGGGGGAAGAGGGCGTCCAGCAGGGCGAACGAGACGGACTGCGGCCTCTCGCTGCAACGAGCAAAGCAATGAACAGAGGGAGCGGAAAAAACTCACTTGAAGTGAGCGGCGTTAGCCGACAGTCGCTGCTCGAGACGCTTCACTTCGACCCCCACCTCGACCCAAACCCTCTCGCCCACTCCCGAACGCAAAGCGGCAGCCGCTTTCTTCATGAGCTGCGAGAAATTGGCGCTCGCCCACGGGTGGATCTCCGGATCGTTTTGGTCTTGCGAGAGCACGATGGAGGTCCCGTTGATGCGCAGATTGAAGCGCTTGAAGCCGGCCTGTCGGTGGAGGAGGGCCATCGCGCGGGCGACCGAGCTGCCGTCCAGCGGCGGGAGGGCGGCGAGGGGGTCGAAGAGGCCCGGGAACGTCCACCCGGCGCCCAGGCGGGAGCGCAGCGCGTGCAGCCCGTCCACGCGGGGCTCCGGCCGCCCGTCCGTCAGGAACTGCACGCACTTCTTCGCGTACAAGTGGGCCGGCTGCCAGAGGGCGTTCGCCTGCAAGCAGCGAGGAGTGAGCGGAGTGGACGGACGAACTCGCCGGTTTCTCCGCACTCGCCGCTCGAACGAAGAAGTCGGCGACCGCCTGCCGCACGTCTTGGAAGCTGTTCGTGGGCTCACTCCCGCACACGTAGTCTGAACGAGCGAGAAGTGGGCGCTAAAGAGACAAACACAAAGCGGACCGTAGAAATCGTTGCAGGGATCGAGCGACGCGTTCAGCCGGGAGTTCAGCAGCCGGGCGATCGCCGCGTACGCCTCCCGCTGCTTCGGGTCGGCGGCCTCGTCCAGCACCGCGGGATCGGGGACATTGAGCGTGACGTGCTCGGGGTTCAAAAACGAGCGGACGAATTCGTTGTCGGTCTGGTGTGCAGGGTTGGATGAACGAAGTAGAAAGCGGAAACTCACTCCATCGTCCATCGGCGAAGATCCCTGCACCGCTCCGACGAGCGAGAAGACCAGCAGAAACGCGAGAAACAGCCGCATTTTCGTGCGACAGCCGACCGTCTCCGATTGATTTCGAGACGAATGGGGGCGGCTGGAGAAAGCGGCGACCGACTCTTCGCTTCGCTTCCGTTTTATGCAAACTCCTTTCTGGTTCTTCCTTCCGGCCTTGCTCACTCGTTTCTCTCGACTCTCTGATGGAAGCGGTGCGCTCCGAGATGTCCCGCTCGAAGTCCGACGAGTCGTCGCAGCAGAACGCTCGCTTGCTGGTGCGGCAGATCGACGTGCTGACGGCGATCGTGGGCGTGTTGGCGCTCCTGCTGCTGCTGAAGGCGCTCGTGACGGTCGCCCACATCGCGTGGATGTTCTACCGCTCGAAGAAGACGGCGGCGGGTGGCCGGCCGACGAACGTCGTGGTCAACAGCGCAAAGAAGCAGCGCGGATCGCGCAAGTCGACGCGCAAGTCGACCGCCTCCTCGAGCAAATCGGCCGCCAACCGCCCGCCGATCGCCGTCAAACCCAAATCGAGTGGGCGGAACTCCCGTGAGTTCCCCGTTCTTTTCGCTTCCGCTCACTCACTCGTTTGCAGGCGGCCGCTCCGGAAAGACGCCGAAAGCCCAGCTGCTGCAGCAGGAGAAGGACTCGTTCGCGTTCGTCCGCGATCTCGGCCGGCCGCCGAGCGCCCTTTGATCCGCCCGTTGTTCTCTTCTCTTGATTGTGCGAATAAAACAGAAGGCTGTTGATTGGGGGGAGGGGCAATCGATGGCAGGCAGTCCGCTCTCGCTGCCGCCCGTCCGTTCCGCCGCCCGACCGGCCGGCGGACTCCCGACCGCTCCGCGATGGCCGCCGCCCCGAACTTCCGCGTCGTCCGCCTTCTTTACGCCGCCAATCTGGTTCGTTCCCCTCCGTTGGGGTCTCCTGATTGTTCCACGCGTCGTTCAGAACCTGGTGCTCGCCCTCGTGTGGCACGCGGTCCACTCGCTGCCCCTCGCGCCGCTCGCCGGCGGCCTCCTCGCGGCGGGCGTGTTGGCCGCGTGGACGGGCGTCCTCCTCTTCTTCGGCCGCCTGCTGCTCGTGGACGGCGGACGGGAGGCGGCCGTCCAGCTCGCGCTCTCCGCCCTGCTCCTCGTCGGAGTGGTGAGTTTCGAGCCGACCGGCTGGATGGACGCGCCCGTGGGCGGCGAGCGGGTGTTCGCGGTGAGTGGCCGCCCGTCCGCCCGTCCGCTCACTTCTTTCCAGTGGATCGCCCGCCTCGTCTTCGTCCTCCAACTGGCCGCCTTCGTCCTCGAGCTCTTCGGCCACGACGAGCGCGAGTTCGAGCCGGCCGTCGCTCACGTCGTCTGACCGCCTGCTTCTTCTCGACTGTTCGCTAATTCTTCACCTCTTCATCCCCTCCGCTAATAAACACGCCCACCCGTTCAACCACTCGTTTATTCGCTGCATCCCAAAAGACGAGTTCAACGGCCCTGCGCGGTGGGCACCATTTTGGTCGTGCCGCGGCCGATGGTCGGGCGGAGGATCTGCGGGCGGGAGTGAGCGGAGGAGAGCGAGGGGGCGGCTTGCCTGGAAGGAGCAGGTGAGCGTCTCGTCCACGATCATCATGGCGGCCGCGTTGTCGAACTGGCCGCAGTAGTGGGGCGCCGAGAAGATGGTCACGAGCTTGCGGCCGCCGAAGAACTCGTACCTGGGGGAAAAGGAGATGAGTAGAGACCGCCCATCCTCTCGCTCACCCGTCCTGCACGACCTGGTGGGCGCGCGCGACGAGATCGATGTTCAGCTCGGCGCACAGCTTGGTGAGCACGTCGGCGCCGAAGCCGAACGAGGCGCCGCGCATGTTCTCCTGGAAGCCCTGCAGGCCGACCACCGGGTCCGCCCACAGCAGGTCCATCTCGAGCGTGGGCCCCGTGGCGTCGGTGGGGCGCGCGATCTGCCGCAGCTGGTCCAGCTGCTTCAGGTTCGGCGAGATCCCGCCGTGCATGCTGTGGGGAGTCAGTAGGCAGAGGAGGGAGTGGTCGCTCACCAGAGGATGCGCTCCCCGACGAGGCCGGCGAGCGGCATGCAGGCGAACGCGTCCTGGAAGGCCTGCCACATCTTCTGCGAGTTGAAGCGGCGGCTGCACTCCTCGAAGAAGCCGTACACGCGGTTCACGTTCGCGCACTCGTGGTTGCCGCGCAGCAGGAAGAAGTTGTTCGGAAACTTGAGCTGCAAGCGGTGGAGGTGAGTAGAGAGAACGCAGCCCAATCTACGGCGCCTTGTAGCAGAAGAGGAGCAGGATGGTCTCCAGATTCTGTCGGCCGCGGTCCACGTAGTCGCCGAGGAAGAGGTAGTTCGTGTGCGGCGGGAAGCCGCCGCGGTGGAACAGCCGCAGCAGGTCGTCGTACTGGCCGTGCGTGTCGCCGCAGATGCGCACGGGCGGCTCGAGCTCCACGAGCGACGACTGCGAGAGGAACACCTTGCGGGCCTCCTCTGAACGGGCGGTCGGGGCGGGCGGAGGGCGCACTCACCGCACACCTTGAGGATCTCCTCCTCCTTCACCGTCTGCGTGAGGCCCTTCTCGGGGATGCCGACGGAGAGCAGGCGGAGGATGAGGTCCTTCAGCGCGCCCTGGTCCATGGCTGCCGGCCGCTCGCTCGCTGCACAAAAACGGAAATGGGCGGGCGGTGGGAGCGCAAGGAGAAGCAAGCGAGTGGTCGATGCAAACTCTTTCGGGTGCTCATTCGTTGCCGACCGCCCCGTTCCGATCGACCGGCCGTCCGCCCGACTGACCGCCATGGACGGCGAGTACGAGCCGCTCGCGAACCTCGACGCCGCGCCGCCGCCCGCCCCGCCGGCCGCCCTCCCGGCGCTCGTGGCGCCCGCCTCGAACTCCACGCAATCGGGCAGCCACTCGATGCAGAAGACCGCCGACTCGCCGCCCGCGCCCGAGCCCCCGCCGAAGCACCCGGGGCCCGCACCGGCACTCGTCCCGCCGCCCCGCCCGCCGCCGGTCGAGAACCAGTACGAGGCGAGTGGCGGCGGCTGTTCGTCGTCGATCCCACTCGTTGCAGATCCCCGCCTTCGGGCCGGTCGGACCGCCGCCGCCCGCCCCCTCGCTGCCCGCAAAGTCCCACTCCAAAGCGAGCGGTCGGAAGAAGCGGGCGAAAGCGCCCGAGAGCAAAAAGAAGTCGAAGAAACCCGCCGCTCTGAAGGACTCGGGCAAAGAAGTGAGTCCGCTGTTCACTAACTGACTCCTCCACGCATCCCCGTTGCAGCCGTCGACCAACCTCGAGAGCGACCTCACCCGCCAATCCCGTCCGGCCGCCCGTCCACCGCCCAAACGAGAGGAGCCGCCCGTCCGGCCAGAGGCCACGGCGATCGACCGGCCGAAAACCGACGGGAACGAGGCGACTGACGACGAACGTGAGTCTCCTCCTTCCCACCCACCACTCCTCCTCTCATTCAGCCCTCCAGCCGACGGAAGAGACGGCCGACAGCCCGAAGCGGGCGGCCACTCGGGACTGCGCGTACACGGGCGGCCAACTCGCGTGCATTTCGGTCTGGAGCGCCCTCTTGATCGTCTGCGGCCTGCTGCTCACCGCCGCCTACGGCTTCGTTCTGCAGGTGTACGTGCCGCAGATTGTCGGCGAGGACTGATCGGATGAACTGCGAATAAACGAGTGGACATTGACTGTGGGCTGGAACGAGTGAAGCATTCAATCGCTGATGTCTGCCGGCTTGCAACGAGCGTCGGCAAGTGCGGAGGTTGAACGGAAAGGGTGACTGAACGCTGCGATAAGAGCGTGCTCGGCGAACGGGCAAAGCCGAGTGGAGGTCGCTGCGCGAGATGGCGAAATGTGGTGGGCTGTGGCTGGACGAGGGCGACGCCGCCGCCGCACGGTACCGTCAACGAACAAGTACTCCATTTCTTCCGTCGTCTACACGCGTCGACGGTGGACAGAAGCGACGGGCGTTGCGTTGCAATTTGCATCAACCGAACGCAACGAAGCGAACACACACAAGCCCGAGTAAACACCCCTACCCGCCCAAAATCCCCGGCGATGCAAATGCGGGCGTATAAAAGCGGGACGAGCGGCCGGCGGCCCTCCACTTGTGTGCTCTGCGCTCTGCAATCCTCGTGCTCCTCGCTCAAGAAGCCCCCGCTCTCCCGTCCCCGATCCGTGCAACCACGATGGCCGTTTCCTGCTACCTCGGTGCTGGCGGCGCGAACAAGCCCTCGGGAACGACGTCCGCCTACTTCGCGGCGCCCGGCTCCGCTCCGGCGGGCGGCGGCGGCGGCTTCGTGCCCCAGGGAACGGCGCCCGGCGGTGAGTGCTCCTCCCTCCCTTTCACCCTCCGCTCACCTCTCGCTCTTGCAGGCGGCGGCGCCACTTCTGCGTACTTCTCTCCGTCCGGAGGCGGCGCTTCGAACGCGACTTCTGCCTACTTCTCGCCCACGCCCACCGCCGCCGGAGTGCCGCCCGTCGGAGGAGGTGGCGGCAGCGCGCCCTCCGCGGCGCCCTCGGGCGGAACGTCGACGATGACCGCGATCGGGGGCGCTCCGGCCGGCGGCACGAGCACGATGACCGCCGTTGGGGCCCCGATGGGCGGCGGAGGTGAGCGACGGGCCCAACTCCTTTCCTTTACTCTCCCTGCCCTCTCCACACGCTTCTCACTCGCTGCTTGCAGGCGGACAGTCCACGATGACCGCGATCGGCGGAGCGCCCGGAGGAGGTGAGTGAACCCTCTCTCCCCCACTTCCTCTCGTCCGTTCGGTTGCCTCTGGCTTCCTTCACACTTCATCCCTTTACCTCGTTCACATCGCTCATCCGTCTCGTTCAGGCGGCCGCTCGACGATGACCGCGGTGGGCGCGCCGATGGGAGGTGAGTGAATCCTTCGATCGACTGATGAGACCTTCCTCTCGTCTATCCCATTGCTCTAATCTCTTTCCTTTCCTCTAATCATTTGCTGCTTGCAGGAGGCCAGAGCACGATGACGGCGATCGGAGGAGCTCCGGCGGGCGGCCAGTCGACCATGACGGCCGTGGGCGCGCCCATGGGAGGAGGCGGTGAGTGAATTCCGCTCGCTTTTTTCCTCCGCTCTCCCTCTCGTCCATCCTCTCGAAAAACGGAAGGGTGGTCGTTTCCCACCCGTTTTCTTTCCTTTCGTCCGACCTGTGGCCCCCATTTCTTCCACTCGCCCATTTCCCGCTGCTTCTCCTTTCCACTCTCCATCCTTCTGACCTCCTTCGTTCAGGCGGGCAGTCGACGATGACCGCGGTGGGCGCGCCGGCCGGCGGTAAGTGGCTCTCGATCGATCCCCTGCTTCTCTCGTCTATCCTCTCATCTTCCCCTCGACTTCATCACTCATTCGGTTCGTTTAGGCCGCTCGACGATGACGGCGGTCGGAGCCCCGCTCGGCGGAGGTGGCCAGAGTACGATGACTGCCGTGGGCGCTCCGATGGGAGGCGGTAAGTGGACGGTCCACTTCTCTCGATCCCTCCACTCTCTCCCCACTCTCCGCTCTCTCCTCTTGTTCAGGCGGCACGAGCACCATGACGGCGATCGGCAGCGCGCCCGGCGGTGAGTAAAATCCTTTCGATCTCCACTTCCTCTTGCCGGATGCCTAACATCTCCTTCACTTCTCATCCCTTCCGCTCGTTTACACCTCTTATCCTTTTCGTTCAGGCGGCCGCTCGACCATGACGGCTGTGGGCGCGCCCATGGGCGGAGGTGAGTGCCGAGAAGCTCCAATCGCTTCACGCGTCCTCTCACCTTCCACTTGCAGGCGGCCAGTCGACCATGACCGCTGTGGGGGCCCCGATGGGCGGCGGCGGTAAGCGAATCTCTTTGGGACACCCACTCGCTTCTCCCCTGCTTCCTCTTATGCCTTCCTTTCGTTCAAAAGGACATCTCGTCCCTTCTGCTTTCTTCCATCCTTTCCGTCCACCTCTCATCCGTTCTCGTTCAGGCGGCGCGAGTACGATGACCGCGATCGGTGGTGCCCCGGCCGGAGGCGAGTCCCGAGCGCTCTTCCGTTCACTCCCCCCGCTTTCAGTACAGAGCACGATGACTGCGATTGGCGGTGCGCCCGGCGGTGAGTGAATCTCTCTTGTTTGTTCGTTCTTCTGGATGGATCTGTTGCCTACTATCTCCTCCACCTTCCCCACTCAACATTCATCTCGTTTCGTTCAGGCGGACGCTCGACCATGACCGCGGTGGGCGCTCCCATGGGCGGCGGAGGTAAGTGCCGGGCCAACGGACTCTTTTCCCCCTCTCTTATCCTCACATCCCTCACTCGCTGCTTGCAGGCGGCCAGTCGACCATGACGGCGATCGGTGGGGCCCCGGGCGGTGGCGGAACGAGCACGATGACCGCGGTGGGAGCCGTGGCCCCCGGAGGTGAGCGACAGGTCGATTCTCCTCTCCACTCACTCCTCCGTTCAGGAACCTCGACCATGACCGCGATCGGAGGCGCGCCGGCTGCCAGCGGATCCTCGACGATGACCGCCGTGGGCGGAGCGGGCGGAGGTGGCGGCGGTGAGTCGATCCTCTTCACTCTCCACTCATCCCCTCGCTTCAGCCATCCCCCCTCCGGCCGGCGGCTCGGCCCCGATGGGCGGTGGTGGCGGCACGACCTCGGCGTACTTCGGCGTCGGCGGAGGCGGCGGCGCGGGCGCCCAGTCCGCCTACTTCGGCGTGGGCGGCGGCACGGGCGGCAAGCCGGCCGGAGGCGGCGGCGGCGCGACCCCCATCCCCGGCGTGTCCGCCTACTTCGCCCCGAGCAGCGGCGGCGCGGGAGGCGCGCCCGGAACGACGTCCGCCTACTTCTCGCCCAAGTAGTCCCATCGCCTCTCGTCTTCTGTCCCTTCGTCCAATAAACGCTTCGAAAAGAGTCTCCTTCGGCTTCTCTTGGCGAAAGGTAATCGGGGTTCTCTTGAGGAGACAACCGGTTTTCGATTTTCTCAAGACTTCTTCAACTTCCAATCCAACCTCTCCACCAGCTGGCTTCTGCAGCAAAGAGAAACCCCCAGCCGTCGGCCTTGTCCCGTGCGGAACGCTTTCCTTCAGCGCCAAGACGCTCGCCTTCGAAAAGCGGCGACTGCTGGCCGCCCGTCCGTTCGCACTCCGCGTTTTGTTTTCTCCACGCAACAACCCCCGTTCTTCTTTCTGCCGTCCATCGAAATGAAGACTCGTCGCTCGAAAACCGGCCAGCAGTACGCGGTGAGCTCCCGTCTTCCGGCGTCCTCCCCCACTCGAGTTTGCTCAATTTCAGGACGCGCTGAAGGCCCAACAGGAGCGGCGCGCGGCCGCCCAGCGCGAGGAGGAGAACGCGGCCGAGGTCTTCGAGCTGGACGAAAGCGAATTGCGCGAGGAGGAGGAGCTGCTCGAACTCCGCCAGAACGTGGGTTCCCTTCCAATCGATTGATGCTCCAAATTTTTCAGTTGCGCAAGGCGCAAAGTTTTCGCCAGCACGCGATCGCGTGGCACCGCTTGATGTGCTACTACGGGGCCAAGGACGCGCGCGCGGGGGCTCAGGTGAGTCCGCCCGACAGCTTTGATCACGCCGCTCTCATCTTTTCGCTTTCAGGCCGCTCCGCCGCAAGAGAACGTCCAGGACGAGCACTGAGGCGTCCACCCTCGCAAACGACCGTCTACACGCCGAGTAGTCTTGTACATAGCTCTTTTCTCTCAATTCTGCATCCTTCTCGTAACTTTCTACTTCGCTGTTTCTCCGTTCCACAAAATAAACACGTCAAACGGGGTGAGGCAATAGATGCTTTATTCCAAGACAAACGAGATCGGAGAAGAGGAAAGAACCGTGTACTCATAGGAGGAGGGTGAATTCGCAACAGCCGCCGCTCCTCTGCCGGTCGTGTCGCGCGAGGGCCCGCAGAACGTGCTCGTGGAGCGGCAGGAAGACGAGGGCGCGCACCTGGCCGGCGGGCGGCGAGTGGACGGCCGTCGAGCGGAGGAAGTCGTGCGTCGAGACGAGCACTTGCGACGCGTCGAAGGCGGACAGCTGGGCGAACTGGAGCCCGTTGATCTGAAGGTGGCGGGAGAAATGCGAGAGAAAGGAGAGGACTCACGATCAACACGCCGATCTTCGTCTCTTCGATCGGCGCTCGCTGCGGGTAGTTCTCGGGCCGGTCCTCCCGCTCGACGGCCGCTTCCTCGCGCTCCGTTCGGTCGGTCGCCTCGCGGAGCAGTTGGGCGACGAATTCGGCGTGTCTGGAACATGAGAATAGGCGAAAGCAACGAGCGGAAAGAGGAATACGTCGGCTTGTCTGCTTGCACCGCTGAAGTGGGGATTTCAGCGTCCATCAGCTCCTCTTCGTTCTCGTTCTCCAGCACGCCGGCGGTCCAGAGGAAGTCGAGGGCGGGCGCGAAGTCCTCCGGCCGCTCCACCAGCCGGACGTCCACGCGCTCGAAGGCGGCGAGGAGGAGCGGCCGGCCGGGCGGGATCGCGATCTTCGGAGCTCGCCGTTGGATCCAAACGACGCGCGTCGTCGCCCCGACCGTCCGCAAACTCCAGTCCAGCAGCCACGCGTCGAGGGCGGCGGCGTCGATCGGCCGCGCGGGGTCCACGAGCAGCAGGAGGGCGCCGTTGCAGTGCTCGAAGCGGCACTCGAACGTCATCCCCACGTCGAACGGCGCCACTGGAATTTCCATCACTCGTTGATCGTGGAGTCGAACCAATGGACGGCGGAAAAGAACGCCGAAAATCCGTCCGCTTGCGTGCTCTCGCTGCGGCCATCGATTTTCCGCGTGTGCGGCAGGCTGGCGGTGGAGATCCTTTCGTTTCGATGGATTGGTTGGGTGAGAGCACTCCCACGCTAATGACTTAGTCGCTGTTCGGCATTCGCCACAGTCAGAATGGACAACGCTTTCAGCTGGGTTTATTCGCAAGGGAAGGAAGTCATTGCGAGTGGCCGATCTGACGAACGGCGCGCGAAGTGCGGCGGTCCCGCAGCGTACAATCGCCCTCGGCGAAGCGGCGAAACCAGCGGTGCGCGGTGGAGCGGGCGATGGCGTTGGGCCCGACCTCGCTCTCGACGCGCTCCAACGCCGTGCGGGGCGTGCCGTTCTCCACGTACTCCGCGAGCAGGATCTTGCGGCAGCGCGCGTAGTGCTGGGCGTCGGCACGCGGCTGAATGTTGGATGAGTTGTGCGGAGGGAAGGAGAGAGAACTCGCCTGGAGCCGGGGCGTCCATAGCACCGGCCGGACGGCGCGCGAAGTGATGCCCTCGGAGAACGAGGTCTCCGTGTCCGTCTCTCTGTCCTCGGCCGCGATCGTCGAAAGCGCCGGCGAGATGGAAGGAATGTGCGCGAGCGTCTGGTCGAGCATCCGCGTGTCCAGGCGGCGGCCGGCATCTCCAAAGTGGAGCGACGTCGTGAGGGACGCCGAGACTGGACGGACGAGAGGATGAGAGCGGTTGTCAGCGGAAAGCTCACCGATCGTTTCGCCTCCGGCCGTCGTGTTGGCTTGCGTGGAGCCGGTGGTCTCGGCCACCTCCGTGCCTTCATTGTCAGTGGAGCACGAAGTCTCGTAGACGGCGACCGAAGAGGCGGTCTCCGGCTGGCGCTCCCCGAGCAGACGGGAGTGCGCGGCCGCCTGTCCGAAGGCCGTGGAGACGCGCCGGACGACTTCCGAGTAGTCGCTCGCGTCTTGGGCAGGCAGCTTGGCAAAAGATGACGTGTTGATTAGAAGGAGTGGGGAGAACAAACTCGTGAGTGTCCATCACGAGACTGGCCAAATTGTACGACTCAAGAACCATTGTAAGTGGAGAGCGGGAAGAATCGACCAGGAGTTGCCGTCGATTCGAATCGAACTGAACGCCCACTCTCTGGTCGTCCAAACACGTGTTGTGCGTGCATGCAAATTACTCGCCGTTTGCACTAATTCATGCACTCCTTCCATTCCAACAACTCCAAACGGACGACTGTTTATTGCAGGGAAAGAACATGGACGGAGGGATTAGGGGTTGTACTCGATGCGGAGGTTCTTGCGGCGACGCGTCTCGGTGGACTGGAAGAGCGAGAAGGAGAACTTGCGAGTCTCGGGTGGGCAGAACACGTAGTCGAAGGCGATCCGGTCGCGCGACACGTCCACCTGCTGCGGGTCGAACGGCTGCAGGAGGGAGAAGTGAGAGGAGAAGAGGCGCCCCAAGCTTGCCTGCACGTTCACCCACACGAGCAGCTGCTGACGGGGCTTGAGGACGCCGACGGGCGGGTTGGCGGTGAGGCGCGGGATGGCGTTGGACTTGACCGCGAACGCCATCGTGCGCGGCGTGTTGTTCATCACCGTCATGTGGTACTGGAGCACGTTGTCGCCGAAGGGCGCGTTGAACACCTGCAACCACTCAGTTCGGGAGAAGATTCAAGTGCACGCACGAGTTTGTTGAGCGGGCGCGTGACGAAGTCGTGCAGGTTGACGGGCGCGTTGGCGCCGTGCGTCTCCACGCCGCCCTCCTCGTTGGACGCGCCCTCGGTGAGCGCGAAGCGGACGGAGTCGCGGAGCATCGCGTCGCGGCCGCCGTCCGCCTCCTGCCGCGGCGTGCGGGCGCGCGCGGTCTGGACGGGCGCCGAGTCGTCCGCCTGCTCGACGGCCGGCGTGCTCTCCGCGCGGTGGACCGTCCGCGTGCTGCCGCCCTTCTTCTCGCCCTGCAATCCGAACCATCACTCGCTTCTTTACGCCGCCCACTCGCCTTCTCGACCAGCTTCTCGTCCTCGTGCTCGGGTTTCTCGGGCGGCGGCGACTTGCGGCCGCCCGCCTTCCGCTCGGCCTCGTTCAGCTGCTCGTGGTCGAAGGCGTGGCCGCCGCGCGCCTCGTCCAGCACACGCAGCAGCTCGACGGCCTGCGCGGCGAAGCGGAACGGCCGCACGAACAGCAGCGCGAGGAGCAGCGCCTTCAGCACGTAGTAGGCGGGCACGAACTCCTCGAAGCCGAGGTCCAGCAGCGACAGCGAGCCGAACGACGCCCTGCAGGAGTGAGTGGAGGGAAGAAAGAAGGGCGGACTCACCAGTAGACGAGCAGCTGGTCGACGGGCAGCCGCTCCTTCGGGTACGCGTACGTGACGAGCAGCGGGCAGCCGACCAGCAGCAGGTTGCACACGAACTGCGCGCGCGCCCCCGCCAGCAGGTAGCCGCCCAGCACGACCGCCGCGCCCGCCGCCACGTGCTCCTCGTCCAGCCCCGTCTTCTCGCGCGCCGCCGCCAGCCAGCGCGCCGAGAAGTGGGCGCGGTCGTGGACGAGCGCCAGCACGTGCTCCAGCGCCTCCTGCTGCGGGTTGGCCATCGCGAGAGCGGAAACAAAGAGGGGAGCGACTCGAACGAAGCGATGAGGCGAAAGTGGCCGCTGTTGGGTGTTCGTTCCGTTAGGTTGACCCGTGTATGCAAATCCCAAGTGTAAAGAAGAAGGTCTATTCGGAAGGAGGTGAAGTGGAAGTGAAAAGCAAAACAAAAAGACGAAAAAGAGGAGTAGAGGAAGAGAATAGAGAGGCATTGGACCCCTTTCAGTCCCGAACGCGCTTGAAGACGGGCGAGCGGATGCCGAGTTGGCGGCGTTTGGAGCGGAGCCACGCGGCGTCGTCCAGCTCGGCGGCGGGCGTCCGGCGGCGGCCGTTCGGTTCGGCAAGCGGGCGGCGAGTGGGCGGCGGGGAGGGCGCTTCAATCCGCTCGTTCAGCACTCGGTTCTCCCGACTGTCGGCCTCCGGGTCGCTCTCGGTGAGGTCGACGATCGAGACGTGCGGGTCGGGCAGCGGGAGGATGGGGCTGATCTCGAGGACCGTGGGCGGCCGGTCGACGGGCGGGAAGCGCTCCAGGGCCTGCAGGCGCTCATTCGATGGACGGGCGGAAGAGGACTCACCGCTCGGATCGCCGCGTCCTGTCGGGCGCCGAGCAGCTGGAGGGCGGCGGACGTCTCGACGGTCCACTCGCCCGTCGCCTTCGCCGCCTCCAACTCGCCCACGCGGCAACAGACGACGAGCGGCCCGCCGGCGGCCAGGAAGCTCAGCCGGCCGCCGTCCGCTTCGACGCCGCCGGCGAGCAGCGGGGCGGTCTGGTCGGCCCAGAGACAGGCGGCTGCAAGCGGGGAGTGAGCGGCGGGACGGGCGGGACGAACCGAAGACGGGAGTCCGCTGGCCGCCCGCGTTCTCCGCCCACATCTCGTACTCGACGGCGAGCGGCGACTGGCGGCCGGCGAGGTCGACGAGCAGCGAGAGGCGGACGTCCGCGAACTTCTTCGGCTCGCAGACGACGCGCACGGGGACGCCGCCCGCCCGGATCTCCTCGCTCGTCCACGCCGCCTGCTCGTCGGCGGCCGTCAGGCGGCGGGAGAACGCGGCGAGTTCCCAGCGGAAGGCCGAGCGGCGCGGCGGGGCGGCCGGCCGGCGGAAGAGCGACGCGCCGAACGGCAGCCGCACGGAGAAGACGAGCGCCGCCTCGTTCGCGAACTCGCGCGCCCGCGTCGGCGGCAGGAAGGCGGGCAGCTCGTGCGTTTCGCTCTCGCCGTCGTCCAGCTCAAACCGCAGCAAGTGGTCTGCAGAAAGTAGAGAGATGAGGGTGGAGGAGAGGAGGGCAACCAAGGACGCTCACCGTTCAGCTCGCTCGCGCGCCCCTCCGCCGTCTCGACCCACGCCTCGCAGCGGAACTCGAGCGGCCGGTCGGCGGCCGCCCAGCGCACGAACTCCAGCCGCAGCCGCCCGTCGGCCGGCCGGAACTCCAGGAAGAAGAGCGGCGGCTCGCGCGGCCGCACGTCCAGCGCGAACAGCCCCGACGTCCACCGGTCGCCCGCCAGCGCCGCCGCCCACCGCGCGCCGAAGTCCTCCACGCGCCACGAGACGACCGCCGCCACGTCCAGCGAGACGATCTTTCGGCAGCCGGACATTCGGGCGGCTGAAGGAGAAGGAGAACGAGCGAAGGGGAGGACGGACGGGACGAGGCGGCGGGCGGAAAGTCGATTCGATCGGTGGGAACTCCGCTCTGCTTTCGGCCGGCCGCTTTCGAAACGCCCGCTTTCCGTCCGCTTTTCTCTCCTCTCTCCCCGCTTTCTTCTCCGCTCTCCGATGGATCCGACGGCCTCCAAGCAGCCGGCGGACGGGCGCGTCGAGGTCGGCGGCTTCACGTTCCTGCCGCTGCCCGCCCGCTCGATCCTGATCCCCGCCTTCCGCTGCTGCGACGGCGAGCATCCGGCGATCGACTGCCACGGCGACGCGCTCTCCGCTTTAATTCAGCCGCCGGTCGTCACTTTGGGCCGTCCGCCGCCCAACGCGCCCAATCGAGCGGCGAACAACAACGCGGTCCCGCCCCCACCGCTGACGGCCAACCTTCCGCCGCCGATCCCAGCGAATGGTGAGTTCTCCGCCCTCTTCGTTCACTCCCCTCTTCTTTCAGTTCAACCGCCGCAACTGCCGACCAGCCAGGAAGAAGAGGCGGAGATCACGCGCGACGTCGTCGACCAACACGGGACCTTCAAGGCCTTCCAGCGCAACGACACGCCGGACTTCGACAACGAAGGTGGGCGGGCGGGGGATCGCGTCGTCTACCGCCCCGTTCAGAGCTCCTGCCGCCGGTCGTGCGCGAGCGGATGTTCGGCGTGCTGCACGAGACGTTCGGCTTCCGCTCGTTCCGCGCCGGCCAGAAGGCGGTGGTCGTGGGGGCGCTGCTCGGCCACGACTGCCTCGTGCTGATGCCGACGGGCGCGGGCAAGTCGCTCTGCTACCAGCTGCCCGCCCTTCTCGGCGGCGGCGTGACGCTCGTGGTCTCGCCGCTGCGCGCGCTGATGGCCGACCAAGTGGCAAAGCTGCGGCGATACGCGGTGAGTGCGGGGGTTCTTCTCTTCCATCACTCGCTTCTTGCAGATCCCGTGCGAGTGCCTGAAGAGCGGGATTGCCTCCGCCGAACTGCACCGCATCTACGACGACCTGGCGGCCGAGCAGCCGGCCGTCCGCCTTCTGTACGTGACGCCCGAGATGCTGGCGGCGGGCGCGAAGCTGCGGCTGCTGCTCGACGGGCTGCACGCGCGCGGCCGGCTGGAGCGGCTGGTGGTGGACGAGGCGCACTGCGTGAGTCAGTGGGGCCACGACTTCCGGCCGGACTACGCGCGTCTGGCCGCCCTCTTCGCGCGCTTCCGGCCGGCCGGCGGGCGCCGCGTCCCGCTGATGGCCCTCACGGCGACGGCCACGCCCCGCACCGCGGTGGACGTGCGCCGGCTGCTCGGCATGCCGCGCTCCCGCCTCTTCCTCTCGTCCTTCGTGCGCGAGAACCTCGTCTACGACCTCGTGCCCAAGACGGCCGCCCAGTTCCGCAAGGTCGCCGCCATGATCCACGAGCGCTACGCCCACGCGTCGGGCATCGTCTACTGCCTCTCCAAGTACGTCCTCTTGCTGGCCGGCTAATCCACCCAATCACTCATAGGAAGGACTGCTCGCAGGCGGCGGACGTGATGCGCAAGGCGGGGCTGTCGGCCGCCGAGTACCACGCGGACCTCTCGAACGGCCTGCGCGACGAGACGCAGCGCCGGTGGATGAGCGGCGAGCTGCGCGTCCTCTGCGCCACGGTGGCCTTCGGCATGGGCGTCGACAAGCCGGACGTGCGCTACGTGATCCACCACTCGCTGCCGCAGTCCCTCGAGGCGTACTACCAGGAGAGCGGACGGGCGGGCCGCGACGGCCTCGTCGCCCACTGCATCCTCATGTACACGTTCGCCGACTACAACCGCCTCCTGAAGCTGGTCGAGGGCGCGCCGCCCGCCCTCCTGGAGCAGCGCCTGCAGGCCGTCCACCAGATGGTCCCCTACTGCGAGAGTGTGGCCGTCTGCCGCCGCAAGCTGCTCGTCGAGCACTTCGGCGAGGTGAGGAAAGGGCGGGAAAGAGGACCAATCAATCGATTTTAGGTGTACGACGCGGAGCGCTGCCGCCGGTCGGCCACCTCGTGCAACGTGTGCCAGCAGCTGAAGGCCGTCGGGCCCGCCTTCCAGCTCTTCGACTTCACCGCCGAGGTCGCCCTCATCCTGCAGTCCGTGAAGCGGATGCGCGAGTGCACGCTCAACCACCTGGTCGAGGTCTACCGCGGGCACGTGGGCAAACGCAGCAAACACACGGCCGAGGACCAGGCGGCACCCATGTGGGCCCGTGGAGCGGACGTGCTGGAGACGGACGTGCAGCGGCTCTTCCACCGGCTCGTCTGCGAGGGCCTCCTGCGCGTGCACGTCGTCTTCAACGCGCACGTCGGCCAGGACCTCTTCTACGCGCGCCTCACGCCCGCCGCCGAGGAGTTCCTGCGCCGCAAGGAGCCCAAGGTGCGCGCTCTCCTTCCTCCTTGTCTCACTCCTCCGCCCGTTCAGTTCTTCGCGCACATCTCGAAGAAGAAGCCGAAGAAGAAGGAGGCCGCCCCGCTCACCGTCAAGATGACGCCCGTCACCGAGGCGCAGGCCCTGAAGGAGAAGTGCGGGCAGCGAGAGGACGCACTGATCTTGCCGATTGATTGCAGATACCACCTGAAGCACGTGGACATCTTCCGCGAGTGCAAGGCCGCCCTCTGGCAGTTCTTCTACGCGCTCGCCCAGAAGGAGGGCACCGGCGTGCCGGCGATCGTGAGCAGTGAGGGCATCGAGCAGCTGGCCGCCCTCCTGCCGCGCACCCGCTCCGACCTCCTCCAAGTGGACTCCATGACTGCCGCCAAGCTGCAGCTCTACGGCGCCCAGCTGAGCGACGTGTTGCGGCCCTTCTGGGAGCGCGTGGACCGCCGCGAGCAGGACGCCATCGAGGCCGCCGTCGCCCAGTATTGAGCTCCGTTCTTTCAATTGTTTGCTTTCTTTTGCTCGCACGTAATAAATTGCGTAGTTCGCACATATGATTAGAGCGACTAGTTGGGTCGGTCGTCTATGACAAACTTGTCGGTCGAGTGCACTAGCGGGTAGTCCGGTCCGTCCGCCCACTCGTTGCAGCCGGACGCGCGGTCATCTAGGCGGAAAGCGACAGAGGGGTGTCACTACTTCCCGCATCGCTCGCTCGGCCCCCCTGCTGCTCGCCTACCGGCTGACCGTCAGCTGCCGCCTGGAAGGCCGCCGGCTCCCCTCCACGAGACGCCGCCCATTTCTTTCGTTTGGCGACTGCCGAACGAGCAGTCAAAACCGGTGAGCTTGGTGGATTGAAGGAGATCGGGTTTCAGAGGGTTGTTGAGTACGGTGGGCGCTGCATTCGCAGAACTCGACGTTCCGTTCCACCTGCAACGAACAACAAGCCCGTGTCTGTAGGTTGGTTTTCTTGAAAGATTCAAATCGAACGGGCGGTGGAGCTTGGAAACTAAGGAATGAGCAAGTGGCTGAGGCGGATGTTCGTGCCAGCTGACACTTGTGTACGAATTCAACAACTTTTGGAAGAATCGCCCTCAAAGTCCCATTGTTTCTTCGATTACTGTTGTCCCTTTTTGTCCGCTAACATTTCACCTGCCAGTTCTTGTGGCGGTCAGTTGACGTTTTTGGACCAGAAATTTGCTCGTAATGTTAGTGTGAATGCGGAATTCTTGTCACTCACGCACTCGCTCGTTGTTGTTGGAAGATGGCGGTCGTCGGCTGCTTGCTTCTTGTGCTTGTGGCATCCAGCCGCACGTCTTGGTCCGAGTTGGACGAGCCGTTCGATGGTGACTGCAAGATTGATTGGCGTCCTTTATTGAAATGCGTTCAGCAATCTCGCCCTTCTTCCTGCCCGTCCGAGTGGGCGGCAGTGGGGAGTTGTCCTTCAGCCGCCCCCTCCGCCTACTGCTCGACATCAACCGGCGGGAGTCGTGGATCTTCGCCGAGCGGTGGGATCAACGGTCGGTCGTCTCGCTTTTTCCTCTTCATTCCTTTCGTTTAGTGTGTCGTTCGCATCCCTCCGCCGTCTGCCTGTCTTCTCTGCTCGCTACACTCTCGAGGTCGACGGATTCGAGGCGCGAGTGGACGGCTTTCGGTTCGACTTTCCGATTGAAGGAGGCGGCCGGGCGTCTTTCGGCGTCGTGTTCCGGACGGTAAGTGGCCGAACGATCGCCCTTCCACCCGCTCGATCGCCTTCCACTCCTTTGATTGCAGGATCCACCCGAGGTCGACTGGCTGGCGGACGGAGTGGTCGGGATGGACGTCGCCCGCTCGCTGCTGGGCGGGTATTCAGCACGGCGATCGACCGGTGAGTCCGCCCGCTTCTCCGCACTCCACTTTCTGCAGGACGGGCACTCGCGCGTTTCTTGCTGCGGGCATCCAAACGAGGACGCGGTTCGGGAGTTGCGAACCGTTCGCCGTAGAGAAGCGGCGGTCGGCGGATGGCGGCGAGTGGGCGGTGGAGATCGAGAGGCGAGCCTTCATATGAATTCACTGACTAATTCTTTCCAGCGTGCACTTCGGGGACACGGAACTCACGAGCAGCCCGCCGTCGCCCGTTCTCCTGTCCACTTTGAGCCCGTGGATTGCGGGGCCGCGGCGGGCGATCGAGCGGATTTTCGCGCAGCTAGGGGCGCCGCCCAACGGGACGGTCGACTGCGCCCGCGGCGGCCCGCCGCTCGTCTTCCGGACGGGCGGCCACGAGTTCCGCGTCCCCTTCGCCCACTACTCGCAGGACGGCCGGGAGTGCGCCCTCCGCCTGCTGCCCGCCGCCGACGACCGCTGGGTTCTCGGCCGCCCCTTCCACGTCGGCCGCTGCGAGTTCTTCGACGACGAGCGCGGGGAAGCGGGCTTCGCTGACCTTTTGGACGAATAAATAGAAGGAGCGGTCGTTCAAGATTGCCGATAGGAGCGATCAGGCGATTCTTTTCACCTACTGTTTATTTCCTAGCACACGGGACGGACAAAGGCAGAGAAGATACAGAGAGAGAACGTGGTCAGGCATCGGCGGGCTTCTTGCTGCTGGGCGTGGCCGAAGAGGAGCCCTTGGACTTGGAGCGCTTCGACTTCTTCTTGCTCTTCTTCTTCTTCTCGCCGCCGTCCTGGCTCTTAGATCCTGCAAGGAGTGGTGAATAGGGAGGACGAAGGGCCACTCACCCTTCTTGTGCTTGTTCTTCTTGTGTTTCTTTTTCTTCTTCTTGCCGTCCGTGCCCTCCTTGCCGCTCGCCCGGTCCGACTTGCTGCAAGGGGCGGGAGTGAGGAGGGGGCGGGCGGGCGGGGGACTCACTCGACGGCGCTCTCGTTCTTCTGCGTCACGTCCGTGCGCAGCGAGGGCTCCTTCTCGCCGGGCGGGATGGGCGCCGAGAGGCTGGGCACTCCCGTCAACGAGGTCGGGTTGTCCGCCGGCTTCTCCTCCGCCCCGCGCGCCGTGTTCATGTCCGCGCTCTGCGGCACGACGGCGGGCGCCTCAGCAGCCGGAGCTCCCGACTGCGCGGCCGCCTGTCCGTCCGCCGCCGACGGCTCCACGGCGGTCTTCACGTCCTTGCTCGACGTCTGGTCGTTGGACACGTCGGTCGGCTGCAACGAGAGGAGCGAGAAGAGTGAGGAAAGGAGTGGAAATGAGGACTCACCCTTCCGCGCAACGAGGGCTCTTTGGCCGTTTGCACGTCCTTGCTGGACGTCTGATCGTCCGGGCGCTGTTTGCGGGCCGTGTTGAGGTCCTGCAAAGCGGCCGGCGGCTGGGCGGGCGCCTGCTCACGAGCCGTGCTGAGCGAGGGATCCTGCGGCGGGTTGGCGGCGGCCGGCTGCTCGGGCGGCGGCGGGAGGGCGGCCGTCTGGACCTCGCCGGGCGGCTTCTCGTCGCCCAGCCCGATGGTGATCGTTTGGACGATGCGGGGCTCGGCGGGCGCCTTCTGCGGCGCCTTCTGCAAGCGGAGGGAGTGGACGGGGCGGGAGGGAGGGGACGCACCTCGTCCTCCGCCTTCCGCACGGAGCGCTCGCTGGCCGCCGCCGCCGTGCGGACGGACGCGCCGGCCGCCTTCTTCGCGGCGTCGCTCGGCCCGCCGCAGCCGCGCATCCACACGAACAACGCCGCCGCCGCTCCCACGGCCACGATGGCGATCAGCATCCCGAATTCGAGCGAAGGCGACTGGCGGGAGGCGATGAACGAGCGGAAAGTGGCGAGCCGCCGAACCGCCCGCCGAAGTCGACTCGCCGCGATGCAAATTCCCGCCGGATTTACCCCGATTTGCATCGTCGTTCGTGCATGAGGAAATTTCGGTCGACTTCGAAGACGACTCCGAGCCGACTGCCACTTTCGTCCTCCGTTCTCTCAGCCGCCAGTCGTCCGTTCGGAATGCTCCAAGTGGCGGGTCTCCTGCTCGGCGTGCTGCTCGTGGCGGCGGCTGCGGGCGGCGCCCTCGTCCAGTGCGGGAACAAGGAGCGGCGCGCCAAGAAGCGCTCCGTGAAGTCCGCCAAGTCGGCCGGCCGCTCGGCCAAGCGCGCCGTCAGCAAGGCGGGCGAGTCGGTCAAGGAGGGCGCCGAGTTCGCCAAGCAGAAGGCCAAGTCGAAGGGCCGCTCCGCCAAGCGCGCGGTCAAGTCCAAGGCCGAGCGCGTCAAGGCGAAGGCGGCGGACGCGAAGAAGTCGGCGGTGAGTCCTCCCTCCCTCCCTTCCCGCTCACTCCTCTCTCGTTTGCAGGAAAAGTCCGCCCGCTCCTCCCGTCGTTCTTCGCGCCGCTCGTCTCGCCGCTCGTCGCTGAAGGAGGACGCGAAGCAGGCGGCGAACACGGTGGCGGCGAAGGCCCGCGCCGCCAAGGACGCCGTCAAGGAGAAGCTGGACGTGAGTGCCCGCCGCTCTCCGCCCACCTCTTCGTTCAGAACACGCAGCAGAGCTCGGCCAGCAGCCGCGTGCAGCACCGCCAGCGCCCGTTCGAGGAGTCGGAAGCGAGTGAGTCCCCCGCCCACCCACTCCCCTCACGGCCCGCTTCCAGTGCAACAACAGCAGTTCGTCCGTGCGGAGCCCCGCGCGCTGCACTTCGAGTCGCAGGGCGGCTTCCAGAAGGTGCGGCTGGAGAATCCGGGCACTCAGCGCCAGGCCGTGAAGGTCAAGTGCAGCGACAACCAGCTGTGAGTGGGCGCTCGCTCAGATCACTGCTCATTGCCCACTCCCCTGCAGCTACCGCGTGTCGCCCGTGTACGCGTTCGTGGAGGCCGGCAACTCGCTCACCTTCGACGTGATGCGCCAGAACGGGGCGCCCAAGAAGGACAAACTCGTCTTCCTCACCGCCTTCGCCCCCGAGAACGCCGCCAACCCGAAGGGCGCCTTCGAGGCCGGCAAGAACGAGCAAAACGGCGCCGTCGTCCTCCCGCTCCTCGTCTGATGCTGAACTCCCCCTCCATGTGTGCCCCTTTCCTCTTCGTCCGTGTCTCCCTTGTCCAGTTAGCCAAATAAACCGTGCGTAAAGAAGACCGCAATAGTTTAACAATCGAACAGCGACCGGTGTCTAACTGTTATTCTGTTGGTCAACGTAAGACCTCACTCAACTCTATTTATTCCGACAACCACACGCAATGAGTCCATTGCTCGATTGAATGAAAAAGAAGTTTTTTTGGAAACAGGAATCAGCGGAGGAAGTCGCCTTCTGTTCGCCGTCGAGCGTCCCGAGTGGAAAACGCGCCGCCCGCTGCGCCAAGCGAAAGCCGAACGCTCTGACTTCGGCGATTTGCGCTCGACTTCGGCGTTCCTTTGTAAGTGGTCATTCGGGGCCCCAAACAAACGGGGAGCGTTCGAAAACAAGGTGTTTTTGTTCGACCTTCTCGACCATCTGCAACGAGTGGGGCGTGAACCACCTTTCGTCCCTTCTTTCTGTTTGTCGCGGGATGATGTGCGGGGAGCTTCGTCATCGTCCTTCGATCCCGCTCTTTCCTAATTCCCGCATGTTTAGGCTTGGTCTTCCGCAGTTAATAACCAACCGGGTTGCTCGTCGAACGTTCCGATCATGTCCCGAATTGATCTCAGCTACAAGCAGCGGGTGGAGGACCTGGTGAGTGGAAGCGGAAGAAAGAAGGGTGGTTGATCGGGGCTTGCTCGTGTTTAGGATCGATACGTGACGATCGAGACGCGAAACGGGCAGGTTTACGAGGGGAAGATCGAGGCCTTCACGGATTCCGTACGTCCCGCCGCCCGCCGGCTGTTTGCTCATCCGTTCACTGCGTTTAGGGCGCTGTCGCGTTGTCCCACGTGAAGGTGAAGGACTCCGCGTACAGCGAGCCCGAAAAGGAGGAGGCCGTCACGATCAACATGGCCGACATGCGGAAGTACACCGTCGACCCGAGCGGCCGCAACGACGACTTCAAGACGGCCGGCCGAAACCGCCGCTCCAAAGGCGGCAAGAGTCGTGAGTTCTCCCTTTCGATCAATTTCTTCCACCTCTGCTCGTTCAGGCTTCGCGACCGACCGGGAGTACGGCGCTGCGGGCAGCGAGAACAACACGAGTGCCGAGTTCCAGGAGTGGGAGCCGCACGACGACGTGCCGCACGTGGAGCTCGACGGCAAGAACACTCGTGGCTGGACGGTCGAGGAGATGTGTTCGTTTCTCCCTCCTCACACCTCGCATCATCTCCCTTCCTTCTTCAGACAAAGCCAACAACATGCTGGGTGTGACCTCCTCATACAAGGACCTCGAATGCTACAGCACGTGAGTCTTCGTTCCTCTCACCTCCCTCTTTCATCTGCTCGCGTTCAGGGCGGCTCCGGTGGGCGATCGGGCGGCCCGAAAGCAGGCGGACAGGATCGCCAAGGAGATCGAGAAGAACGCCGAGAGTCGGAACAACGCGAAGCTGGAGAACGACGACGAGGAGCGCGACATCCTGGGCTCGGAGGACGAGCGCGAGAAGTCCGCCCACACCCTCACCAGCTCCCTTCATTCCTGCTGCTTTTTCAGCCATCCGCCGGGAGATTCGGGCAACCTCGAGGCGGAGGACGAGGACGACCGCGGGAACGCCGCGGAGGTTCCCGAGTTGGTCAGCGGCACGGACGCGCAGGCGGAGGGAGCGGTCGCCGAGCAAGCGGCCAAGCAGGAGCGAGCGGACGGACAGCAGGGAGAGGGAGAAGAGGACGATGAGTGAGTTCTTCCGCCTTCAGTTCCCTGGTTGCAACGTTTCGTGTTCAGGGCCAACCAGCAGCACTTCTCCTTCAACCCGAACGCTCCGGAGTTCGTGCCTCAGCCGGGATCGGTGAGTGGCGAGCGGGAGCAGCCGTCGCCCGCCCCGCTGGCGTTCGTCCCGCAGCCGCCGCCCATCTCGATGCCCATGACCTCCTACGCCGCCATTCCGCAGATCCAGCCGCTCACGCCGACCTGTGAGTCCGGTGGATTGAACGAGGGTGGTTGGATTGAATGCTCTCCTTCAGGCATGCCCCCGTTCGGGACGCCGGCCGCGGGCATCCCCCCGATGTACCTCTACATGCCGCCCACCTACCCGCCGATGATGCCCGCGCCCTACGCCAACCCGCCGCCCCAGTTCGTGTCGGCGGCGCCGCCGTTCGTGGGCGCGCCGCAGATGCTGCCGCCGCAGGCGCAGCGGTTCTACCACCCGGCCGCCTACCCGCCCGCCCAGTTCTACCGAATGCCCTGATGCCCCTCATTGCTCATTGACATTTCTTTTGTTTTGCGACCGTGGCCAGCGGTCGTCTGCGTGGCGTTGGCACTAATTCTGAGTTGAATTCGGTTTGAAGGCGAGCCGGTCGCCGAAATAAACAGATTCTACCTACGATCCAACGTGCACCGTCCAGCAAGCGAAGAAATGTGTGGGAGGAGCGAAAGTCAATAGTTTTTATCCGCCGCCCGCGTGTTGCATTTAGCCACCGGCCGGCCGGCGGGCAGGAAGGAAGGAGGTGAGCGGAGGGTGGACGTCCGGCCGGCGGCCACAAATAGCCGCCGTTTCCGCGACTTCTGACCGAAAAGGAGCCGGCCGTAAGAATTGGCACTTCGCAAAGAAAGCAGCGCCGAATGGACTTTGTTTTCCGCTCCGTTTCACCCGAAATTCGCCCCCATTGCACGGCTTTTGGCCGCGTTTAATTGGCTGTTTGTTTGCTCGAGGAGCGGCAAAAAGCGGAGGAGAAGCTCGTCGGCCGACCGCCCGCCCGCCCGCCTGTCCACTTGTTCGCCCGCCCGTCGATTGAATCTCGCGCGCGCGATTCGTTTGTTCGTGGTTGTTGTCCCTGACCTTTTCGGCGATGCTTCGAGTGCTCTCGCCCGCCGTCCGTCCGTCCACTCATCCACGTGCACGCGTGTTTTGTCCGCTGTTACGCAAAACTCGCCATTTCCCCCGCTGGTCGCGAATTCCCGTGAATAAGCGGCCGTCTTCTTGCAGGTTTTGCTCATCGCCGCTGGCTTCCGTCGCGTGAAGGCGGCCGGCGACCGTTACGGGCATTCGGGATGAGGGTCGAGGCAAGTTCTTCTTTCTTTCCAATGATTACTTCCTCGTCTTTCAGGCATATCCCCGCTTTTCACTTCAAATCACACTCGATGCGTTCCACGCCATCGAACTCGTCCACGGCTACTATCAGGCAGGTTCTTCGTTTATTGCTTTCGTTCAATGCTTGCTTCAGATCCGCTTCCGGCTGAAGCAAAACTTCCCGATCACCTCCCGCTTGAAATGCGAGCCGAAACCCAACAGTTCGCCGCGATCCCGGGCGGCCGTCCACTTCGAGACGGGCGTCAGCCGGCCGATCAAGGTGGCGTTCGGCGAGCAGACGGTCGATCTGCTGGACGTCTTCCACGCGACCGTCGACGTGCACAAGCGATTCGACCGAATGGTCTCTTCGGAAGTGGAGATTCAGGTGGGCTCTTCTTTCTTCAAGCATTCTTTTATTCGTTTCTTCCAGCTGGAGCTCTGGTATTTGGACCCCGAGAACCTCCCGCGGCCCGAGAACTACACGTTCATCTCGAAGCGGGTGGTCGCCGTCCTGCTGCGCCCCGACCGCTCCACCCATTACCACCGGCCGGTGTTCTTCGAGTATGGTTTCTGTAGCCAAGCAATACCAAAATCAGGGTCTTTCCCTTAGCGACTTAATTAATGAGGGAAATTGGCAAAACGATTTTGTTGATCAGTCCAAATAAAAAAGACAAAACACAAGATCATTGCCTAGAGTTTTTAGATACTTCTGCTTCTCGGCCGTCTCCATCACGATCCATGCCTGCCTCACGGAGATGGTCATGAACCGAACAAAATCGATCCCCGATCCGGTGGGTGCTTCCTCGGCTCATTGCATTCCTTCGTTCTTGCAGCCGTTGAACGAAAAGCTCTGCAACTACCACCGGACGATCTGCACGCGGCTGCTGGGCTATCGGCTTTCGATGCAGTCCTTCATCAAGACCTATAGCCATTTGCTGACTTCTCCGCTCAAAATCAGTGAGTTCTCCCCTCATCTTTTTTTTCTACTTGACTGTTCGCAGACTGCGTGGACATCGAGCGAGAAGTGGGCGAGCTGCAGTCCGCCCTTGCCAGCAGCCAGCAGCCGTGGACCCTCTTCCAAGAGCAAATCCGCTCGTTGTGCGCCCAGTTGTCCCAACTGTTCTCGCAGTTCGTGCAGCTTTTCGATTGCAACCGCTCGCTGAGTTTCGCCCTCCTGGACGAGTTCGACGCCCAACGAATGAAACGATTCGCTGAAGGTGAGTGGACCGAGAGCTTCAAGGGGAAGACGGCCGTTTGTTTGAGGCTTCCTGTTCGTGGAGGACACGGTCAAGTCGCTTCTGCTGCCCGAGCAGAACATCAACACGCGGATCTTCGAGTTGATCAAAAAGAGCGGCTATTTGGGCAAACTGCCGAGCATCCCAGTGCGAGTGGACGGAACGGACGTTGAGGGGGCGAGTGTGTGAGTTTCGTTCTTCTCTTGTTGTTCACTGTTTTCGCTCCGTTCAGGTGTTTGATCCTCGAGCACCGCTACCTGCCGACCGGGGCGACCGTCTTCTCGTCGTCCGATCCGACGAGCGGCGAGTCGAACGCCCAGCGGATTCCGACGATCTCCACCGACTGCGCGAACGCCTCGCCGCCGCCCGAAACGACCGCCGAGTCCACGTCGAGCACCCAACGGTCGCCGTCGAGCGAGCGGCTGAAGTTCGTGGCCTCCATGTGTTTTCCGTTGAACCGCACGCCGCGCGACGACGAGAGCTACGGGGCGAGCGACAAAAGCGACCACCTCTTGAGTCCCACCTCCCAAGACCGATGGGTTCGTTCCTTCCGGCCTCCACTCGAACGCCCGATTGTTGCAGGGGAGGCGGCGGATGACCGACCCGTGCTGTGCGGGAGTGCCGGTCGAGGAGGTCGAGAAGACCGCCCTCCTGCCCTCGCCGAACGACCGCTGCAGTCCGGGCGCCGCCCACAAATCGAAGTCCTTCTCGAACATCTCGGGACACGCGGACGAGACGGCCGAGCACACGGCGGCCTCCACCTCGGGCTCCTCGTCGACCGGCAGTTTGATGCGGACGGCCGAGTCCATTTCGCCGTCCAAGAAGAACGAGGCGGCCGTCGTGGTGTCGCCGCCCAACGATCAGGTTCTGCTGAAGCTGGTCGATCAGGACCGCATCGTGCTCGTCGAACAACGGGAGCTGCTCAAGCAGCGACTGGCGGCCACCGGCTATCGCGGCTACTTCTACAGCGACCAGGCGTCGTTCCTCAACCGCCGCCCCTACTTCTCGGCCGCCTTCAACGAGGCCGTCGAGCGGCGCATCTGCGGGAAGCTGCACCTCGTGGTGTTCGTGCATGGCCTCGAAGGAACCAGCGAGGATCTCTCCGCCTACCGAAATCAACTGCGGATCGCCCTGCCCGAGACCAACTTCGCCTTTCTCCTATCCGAAGTCAACCAGAACGAGACGTGGACGGACCTGCAAAAGATGGCCGAAGTGAGTCCATTCCTGCTCGATTCCATTGCTCGTTCGTGCGAATTCAGAACCTGCTGGCCGAAATCCTCCGCTTCATCGACCGGATGCCCCAAAAGCCGCACCGAATCTCGCTGATCGCCCACTCGCTCGGCGGCCTCATCGTGCGCGCGATGTGTGGCCTGGAGAAAATGCGGCCGCTCTTCCCGCTCCTGTGGACCTTCCTCAGCCTCAACAGTCCCCACCTCGGCCTCACGTATCTCCAGCGGACGGCTAACTTCGGGATCTCCTTCCTCAAGTGGTGGAAGCGGTCGGTGTCCATCGAGCAACTGCTTCTGAAGGACAACATCGACATTCACGAGACGTTCCTCTACAAGGTGGGTCCACTCGTTTCTCCTTCCATCCCAGCCGTGTGTTTGCAGTTGTCGCAGAACGGAGCGTTTGGCCTCTTTTCCCACGTGGTGAGTCCGTTGCATCGATTGACCGTTGATAGTTCTCGCTTGCAGCTGCTGGTCGGCTCGCAGGACGACCTCTACGTTCCCGCTCACTCGGCCCGTGAGTCGAGAAAAGAAGGCCGACTGATTGCAATGCATTTCAGTGATCGAAACCTGCACGGCGGCCAAAAAGGACCCGTCCGCACAGTCGGCCTGCTACTTCGACATGCGGGAGCACCTCAACGAGTCCATCGTCTCCTCCCAACGACACACGACGCTCGTCAAGTACAAGGTCCTGCACTCGCTGTCCAACGTCTCCAGGGCGCAACAAATCACTGGCCGGGCCACGCACATCGCGGTGGTCGACGACGACAATTTCATCGAGAAATTCCTGACCGTCTCCGCTTCGAAGTACTTCCAATGATCCCCATCGCTCTTCGCTGTTGCCGGTTCGCCTTCACGGGTCCCCGTTTCCTATCATCAACGAGCTTTCTCCCTTCTTTCCTTCTTCTGTTCACCTCCCGCCCCGTGCAATCCCCAGTCATCGTGATCCCTCCGCTCATTCCAGTCATCCATCGAATAAACACGCTCATTCCTCTCTACTGTACAATTTATTGGAGAAAGTAAGCGAAGGGAGCACTACGATCGTGAACAAACAACACAGTAGAGTTTTTACATTAGTGGGGAGGGCCAAGAGTGTCGATCACGAGGCGTTGTCGGTGGGCGAGAAGGGGACTGTTTTTGTCTAACGGAAAGTCTAAAAGGCGGGAGTATTCGTGTGGGTTTACTGCAAAAAGGAGGCTTTACGATGGCGTTTTAGAGTGAAAGAGTGGGGAGGAGGGGAAAAAGACGAACGATTGTTTATGTTGCACACATGACGAGAAGCGAAGAGGGGGATGGAGGGCGGGCACACTCAGATGTTGTAGACCATCGCGAAGACGGACTTGTTGTCGATCCACGCCGGGTAGGAGGTGGGATGGAGCACGCTGAATCCGATGCACTTCAGCACGCGCGGGATGCCCTGGCGCGGGTCGATGTCCTTCTTGTTGAAGCAGACGAGCACGCGCTTGAAGTCGAGGACCTCCTCGCAGTGCTCGAGCAGTTGGACGAAGTGCTCGCGGGACAGCTTGGACGGGATGACGTCGGCGGGCAAGAAGAGGGCCAGGGTCTTCGCTTCGGGGATGTGGCAATGCCACTCGTCGCACACAGCTGCAGGGAAGGCGATGAGTAAGAGAAAAAAGGCAGAAGAGCACTCACATTTAACCAGACCGGACAACGTCTCGGGATCGACATCTTTGGTTTCTTGTTCCTGTGAAGGGATGTCAGGAACAGCACGTGAGGTAGAAGCGACCCTAATTAGAACAACTAAAAAGAAAGTGGATGAATGAAAAAGAAAGAAGAAAACTCACATACTCGCGGATGTAAATAGCCACAAACACAAAGCCCATCAGAATCAGAAAAAAGGGCGTGCTACTTTTTTCCTCATAGAAATCGACTTCTTTTCTCATAGAAAAAAGAAGTTCATAGAAATCGACTTTTTTGTCATAGCAAAAAATCCCAAATTTGAAGTTTGGAGTTCATAACTAACTAATTACAAAGAATTACGCGACGGGAATAGTCTCAAATGATAGCGGAGACCTTCAACTACCTGTACGAAAAGAGAAAAAAGCCCGTGTGTGTGTTATATTATTATTGGAGCCCGTTGTATCCAAATTTCCATGTTATCGTTTCTATGACAAAAAAGTCGATTTCTATGACTTTTTTTTCTCTATGAAAAAAGAAGTCGATTTCTATGAGAAAAGAAGTTTTTGCGGAAAAAAGGCGGAAAACCGGGTCGTCCATTTGTCCCGTTCGCCCCCTCAACTTTTTAGCCGTTGGTCCTATCGACCTGAAATTTTTTCTGGCTAGAGGAAGTCGCATGCGCGAAATCCGAAAATGTGCATTTCGACCGCCGGCGGGCACGTTCAACGTTCCGTGCCAACGTTCCGCAACGTACCGTTTTTCGCGCACGGCCAAATTCGCCCGCCCAGTGGACCAAAAGACGCGCCGTGAAACGAGGAACATTTCATCAGTTGACGGCATCATCAGAAAATGTCGTTAAAGAAAGTTGTGGACACTCAAAGATGTAAGGTCGAAGCGGAAAACCGAAGAGGTCCGCGCTCGGGCGCGCTGTTCGTGGCTCTCTGAATTTTATTCGGCAAACAAAAAAGATCTTCCCTAGAGAAGGGTCTGGCGCATCTTTTAAACCTACATTTGGGTCGGTATGAGATGCCAAGATCTCACAATCAGGCTCATGGACCGAAAATTTGTGTCGGTTTGAAACTTTCGAGGGTTTTCAATCTCGCCGTTCTCATCGGCCGTCGGGCCTGACGATACGTATGCCGACTCATTCGAAAGCGCAGAATCAGGGCTTTACGGCAATGTACATGCGGCCGTTACGACTATAACAACTTGGCCCACGCACTCGTGCACCGCAATGCACGAAATCGCGCAAGCAACGGGCGGGTTTGGAAATAAGTGGACAAATTCTTCTGAAACTTGGCAAAAGTGTTGAGCACAAAATTGCCCTTCATGCCACCGTTTCGGATTTTTCAAGCAGTCGGAGTAGGCATGGCTCCGGGCCGGGCCGGACCACGGGCCCAAATCTTACGGGCCGGGCCGCGGGCCGGGCCCTGATTCTTCGGCCCGGCCCGGCCCGCAGCCATGCCTGGTCGGTTGCCGAGAAGTAATGAATCCTTCTGTATTGACTTGCTTCATGTTAGTTTCACGCTGTTTCTTTGGGCGCCGCGACCAGCGCTCACTTTACGGCTCGCTGGCATTAACGCAAACAGTTTGGCGTTGTTTTTGGACAGCGGAACGCATTGTGCGCGCCGTCGTACTCAAAAAATTGCATTCACAAACGGCCCTCGCAGTTCCGATCGGTTTTCAGCGCATCGTAACAGCGAAATGGAGTAAGCCGGCAGTTTTTGTTCAGAAATCGTCCATTTGCCGCGTTTCAATCGAACCCGGACAGCAGCGAAGCGCGGCTCGGCGTTATCCCGTTGCGGCAAGCACTATTCGTCAAACGAAGTCGACAAATGCATTCGATACGCACCAGTCAAGCAACACCCGCAAGTGGGGACGGCGCAAAGCGCCGTCAACCGCTGGCTCAGCAGAGATGGTAAACAACCTGTTTTTCACGGGGAGGTTTAAAAAATGAGCGCGGTCTCGTGCCGATTGGTCACGAGCACCTGGGAAGCATCTCTTGTAAGTGTTCGGCGGAAGTCAAGACCCGTGCGATAAAAAGCAGGTGAGGTGGTGTGTGGATGTTGGCTGGATTAGACGTGCCAAGGCGACAGTGAAAGCCACTACTAAACGGTTTTATAGGCCCACCTTGCAGATGAAGGTTGTCGCACGTGTTCGATCAAACCGTTAGCAACATTTTAAGTACGGCGGCAATCCAGACGACTATTATCACAACCAATATGTGATTCCAGGCCTATAATCAAAG
The DNA here is from genome assembly GCA_024699865.1 of Aphelenchoides fujianensis. Taxonomy (NCBI): domain Eukaryota; kingdom Metazoa; phylum Nematoda; class Chromadorea; order Rhabditida; family Aphelenchoididae; genus Aphelenchoides; species Aphelenchoides fujianensis. The sequence goes on along the minus strand of JAMPIO010000418.1, from coordinate 10,181 downwards.
GGCTAGTCAGGTTCAAGAGATTTCTGAAGGGACTAATTGCCGTGTAAGCCCCACTGCAATGCCCACTCCCCGGCTCGCCTTTTTTCCCGTTTGCCTCCACTCGGAGTCCCGCTCCGCGCCGGTCTCAGCAAGCGGTCGGTGACCGTTCCCCACCTTTCCCCCTCTCGCATCGAGAAAGAACCCGCACGGCTCTCGCCACCGCGCCACCTTTCAGCAAGCCCGTTCGGACACGGCATCAGGTGCGGTAACCTCCTTTTTCCCCTTTCTTTCTCGTGTCTAGTCAACCTCCTCTCTAATCCCCTTTGGCTCGTGCCAGGAAGTCAAGGGCAGCACGCGAGCTCCCAATAGTTGACGACGCACGAGATATCGTAAGGCGGCTAAACAAACGTTGAAAGAACTCACGGAAGCGGTGGCCGAGCTCTTGATCGCCTCTTTCAGCGACTCCTGGTAGCGCTTTTGTTCCTTTGAGAAGCTCTCAAAGGAGGCAGTCAGGTGGGTGATCGAGTTGGTGAGATCGGAGAATTTGTCGTTCAACGAGCGAAGGATTTGGTTGCTGTTGGCGCAGAAAAGCGCATCCTCCTCCGCCTTTCGAACGAAACGCTTCAGCTGAAAACGAAAAGTGGTGATTCCATTGTTACAGAGGCTAAGGGAAACGCATACCTCCTGCTCGAAGAAGGCGCCCCGACCGACTAGCCGCTTCTTGTCGAACTCGTAGTTTTCCTGCCGCTTGATGTAAGCCACGATGTCGTCCGTGTAGCCGGCCCTCTTCAGGACCTCCTCGTTGGTCGAGTAGCCGAATCGGAAGCGGTCGCGTTCGGTGTCGGCGACCTTGTGGAAGGAGTCCTTCAGCTTTGAGTCCGAGTTGAAGAATCCGATGATGACCGAGTCGTCCTGGTTGATGAACTTCTCGAAGTCCTCCACGGTCATGAGCTCCTTGGCCATCTTCGGAGCCTCGTCGCTGGCGCCCACACCAACGAAGAGAAGTGCGAAGAAGAAGACGGCCGCCCATTTCGCGTTGGGCTTTTCTGAAAGAAGTGGGTGACGAGTGAGAGGAATGAAAGCGGGGAAGACTCACCGACGACGATCGCCTTGTTCAGCGATTCCTGCAGCTTCTTGGACTGGTTGTCCGAGTCGCTGTCGCCGCCCGAGTTGTCGCCGTCCTTCACCGCGCGCTCCGAGTTGTCCTTGTTGTCGAGGAACTTCTTCAGCATCTCCGCACGGTCCACGTAGCCCTTCAGGCGGTCGCGGATGAACTCCTTCTGGCGCTCGGTTTGGGTCTCGTCTGAACGGGAGGAAGAGGAGTTATCGATCGAATGGAAGGGAGAACTCACACTTGAGCGCGTGCATGAAGTACTCGCAGCCGTGGGAGTACAGAGTCAACGCTTCGCGGTAGTTCTTGCGGCGGTCCTCCTCGGTGGCCCGTTGGACGAGTTCGATCGCCTTCTACATGCTCGTTTCTCCGGCCGCCATCGCTGCAAACGGACGAATGAGTGGAGGCGGACGGAGGTCGAGGGATGCGCGAGATCACGACCTAAAACAAACGAGTCGATAACCCCGAACAAAAGCGAGTGGCCAACGGAAGAACGAACGGCGGACGTTCTGCTCGTTAAGAAACCGAGGAGGAGAGTGACGAGTGGATCCATCGACCCAACCGAAGAGAAAGCGAGGAGAATCCCGATCAGCCGCACCCCGTGAATCACGCACTCCGCAGCCGCCAGCCGACCAGCCGACGCAAACAACGCGCGCGGAACGCCAAACGCAACAAATTCGCGCGGGAGCCGCGTGAACAGACGGCTGTGGAAATCCTCCCGCCTTTCACAATCATCTGCTTTCCACAGAACTCCATCGATTTCATTTCGATCAAACGATCAAGAAGGTGGTGGTTGTAGCCGACCGTTTATTCCGAACACATTCGAGTGAAAACAACAAGAAGGATGAGTGAGGGGAGATCTGTACACGCACACGAGTAATCACACTTGCTGGAGCACCTTTGGGATCATGCCGTCGGCCACGGTCACGTTGTCGTAGCGGGGCTTCGCGGCCTCCAGCTGGACGATCGACCGTTGGCGGCGGATGAGGTCGCCCCACCGGTTGTCAGTCGAGCACTTGGAGCAGCGGGCGACGATCGGAAACGCGTAGATCTCGGCCCGGCCGGCCGCCCGCAGCCCCTCCTCCGCCCAACAGCGAACGTGAAATTGGGAGCGGCAGGGATCGTTGAGGCACTCAAGGTACTCGTCCAGCTGGAAAGAAGGAAATGACCTCCGAGTTGTGGAGAGCACCCACCGATCGAATCCGCCTCTTGCACAGCCCGCAGTTGCCCATGAGCGTGTAGTCAGTGAGGAGTTGCGGGACGATCGTGAACGACTTCTGAACGAGGCCGCGTTCCACTCGGTCGTGGGCGGGCAGCGAGAGCGGAAAGGGGGCCTCCTCCGCGGGCACCAACCAGCGGAACGTGCGCGAATGGCGGCGCCACGGGTCGACGCTCAGCATGTGGGAGGCAATCCGCAGTTTGAATTGGAAGGGCGACTCCTTCGTCCCGTTCTTCAGGAAGAGGTCCCGCAGCCGCTTCGACTTGTGCGGGTTCTGCCACGCCCATTCGAAGCGGAGGGCCGAGACGGAGTTCGGGAAGCCGTGGATGATGCACACCATGTCCCTGCAACAAACAAGAAGTAGAGAGCGATCGGAAGGAACGAACCAGGGCCTCTTGTTATCCGTCCGGTTCGCTCCGCCGTGCTGCCGCCCCGCGTTGTGCTGGATGACCCGCCGGTTGGGGTCCACAGTGTAGCCGATGTAACAGCGATTCTGAACGAGTGATGCAAGAGCATCTCGAGCATATGCCGACCTTGTATTGGGGCTTCGGGTTCCGACTGATGAGGCAGTAGACGCCGAAGAACTCGTTCTGAACGGTCACGTTCTTTTTCGGGCCTTTTGGAACGATCTGAACAAACGAAATATAAGGGCGAAAGGCAAAAAAGACTCACTGGATCGCAGTAGTCGGAGATGTTGATCCGCTTAACGGTCTTGCTGGTTCCGGCGGTCGGCCCATCCGCCATCTGCAAACCGCCTACTCATTCCTTGTTTCTGCTGCCCCTTCCGATCAATTAGAGGCCGAAGAACCGTTGGACGAATGCAAGCAGTCGTGAAATTGGAGTGACTTCAATTCCCAAATGGCCAACAACAACAAATAGACGACGGAATACGAAAGGGGTAGAGAACGAGTGCATACAACAGTCGAGGGAGAGGTGGTTAGGCGATCAGACGGTTCAAGAACTGCATCAGGCTGAACATCTTCTTGAGCAGCTTCCGCGACTTGTCCGCCGACTGCAAGAAAAAGGAGGTGTGAGTGAGTGGTGAAATGGAAGAGAGACTCACCGTCGCCAACTCCGGACGGTTCAACGCCTGCTCGTCGCTCAGCACGAGGAGGGCGTTCGCTTGGGTGAGCGGAATCGAGCAGAGGTCCTTGGCCGTGAGCTTCTGCTTCGAGGCCTTCTCGAGGTGCGTGTTCAGGACCTCGAAGGCGTACGGGAGCTCGTCGAATTCGATCAGCTGGTGCAAGAAGTAGCGGCAGTTCACCTTCTGCAAAACAACGGTCGTTCAAGCACTCGATTGTGCACTCACCGCGTATCGCCGCTCCAGCCACTTGTGGATCGGCAGCGAGCGCTCCAGCAGGAGGTTCGTGATCGGGTGCAGCACGCGGACGTCCGCCGGGTTGTGCTTCAGGCTGAGGTCGACGAGCGCGACGAGCAGCTTCCAGTGGGCGGCGAGGGCCTCTTCTTCTCCGCTGCAACACACGAGCGGTGAGGGGAAAGAGGCAGAGGAAACAAACGTCGCTCGAAGTCCACGAAGCGGCAGTTGGTGAAGAGCCAATTGGGCGCGTCGCGGGGCGTCTCGTCGCCGAGCCCGATGCAGTCGAGGGTCAGACCCTTGATGAGCGGGTTGATCTCCAGGTCGAAGTGCCTGAAAGAAAAGGAGTGCAATTGTATGCACGCTTTATTCCATTCACTTCTGAAGGATAAAGGCCAAGTCGTACAGCTTGTGCTGGACGGCCGCCTCGTACACCTCGTGCGTCTGCAGTTTGGGGCCCTCGGGGAAGCTGCCCGTCTCCACGAGCGCCGTGCGGGCCTCCAGCAGGAGGTACTCGTTGTAGAGGTCGGCCTTCGAGACGTTCTGCAGCTCAATTTCCATCCCTTGGCTCTCGTCTGCAAGGAACACGAAGAAGTGGAGAAAAGCGGGGGAGAAGAACGAACCCAATCCGCGGTCGCCGTTCGCGCACAATCCGCGGAGGTCGAACTCGATCGCGTGATTCGGCGGGAGCAGCTCGACCGTTTGGGTCACGCACGCGAGGACGCGCTCTCGTTTCTCCAGCACCTCCCGCGACTGGGGCTCCCACCGCAGCCGCCAGCACAAGTTGTACATCACGCGGGCAGCTGCAAGAAGAGTAGAGTATTCCAATCACACTAAATTGTCCACTCACCCGCTTCGTAGTTGTAGCGATGGATGTAGAAGGCGTAGACGGTCTCGAAGAAGCCCGAGTCGCTCATCGGCGGCATCGTGGAGCACTTTGTCTCGAGCAGCTCAGCCACCTCGTCGGTCAGCTTTCCGTACTGCAGCGTGACGAGGGCCTTCGTCTTGCTCTTGTCGCAGAGGTTGGCGATCAGATTCCGCAGGCAGTTCTCTTGGGAGGTGGGGCTGGGGTTGAGGTGGAGGACGCGGATGGCCTCGAGGAACTGCTCGGTGGCCACGTACTGCGTGAAGAGCGAGGTGTAGATCGTGGGACGAAGGAGATCGTCCTCGGCGGCGAACGAGAGCGCGAAGATGCCCGTGCGGATCACGTACTCGGCCTGGTTCTGCAGCTTGTAGATGGTCATCACGACGCAGTAGAAGTCCGTGAGCGTGTGCTGGTAGGGCGGCTCCTGCTTGGTGTAGTGGTAGAGGACGCCGTTGAGCGGCTCGTCGCCCGTCACGATCCCTTGGCTCGCCTCCTCGAAGAACGAAGCGGCGGCGGCCGGCAGCCCGACGCCCACGAGGGCGATCCCCTGGAAGAAGTGGAAGGCGGCCGACAGGTCGTTCGTGAAGGGATCGTTCTGCTTGCAGTAGTCCTGCACGAGAAAAGGTGAAGAAGAATCGAACGGCAAACGAACTTTCAACGCCTCGTAGTACTTGCTTTCGGCCAGGAAGCGCGGAATGACCATCGCCTTCGACTCGGGCCACAGAGCGACCATCGCGCAGTCCAACGCGTGGTTCACGAATCCGTCGAACTCGCAGAGGGTGACCGCTTTGCCGCCCGACGGCTCCTGCTCGTCGAGGTCGTCGTCGATGAAGTCGGCGGCCTGGCTGATGGAAACCATTCCGTTCGTGAAGAACGCCTGCGCGATCGTGTTCAGCTTCGGCGCCCGCCCGCCCTGGCCGAGACTAAAGCAGAGAGTAGAACGATTGCTGAATGGTGGGCTCACTTCAAAAAGGTGGTCGAGAGGGTCAGCCAGAGCGTGTTGTAGTGCTTGATGGTCGCGAGAATGCCCGCGAGGTGCGAGTTGACCACCGCGTTGAATCGCTGGTCCACCGTTCGGTTCTGAACACTTGTTTTTACTTCCCTTTGCCAGGAGAGAAACGAACCGCTTTGGCGAAGGCCGCAGGCACCAGTTTGATCAACATGGAGATGATCTTCGCGAAGCACAGCCGGCCGAGCACGCGGTAGCGCAACGCCGTGGACAGGAGGGCGGTCGAGAAGGCGGAGTTCAGGTACGAGGATTTGAGTCGTTCGACTGAAAGCAGGACGGGATGAACAGCAGTATTCTCTTTTCGCCCACGTTTGATCTCCGAGTGCTGCACGTGGCTCTCGGCGAATCGCTTGATGATCTTGCAGACGACGTCCACGTCCATCTTGATCAACGACTGCAGCTTCACGGCGTCCGCCTTGAAGTCGTGGTCCACGTAGTCGCGCACGACCTCCACGAGCGGGTCGACGAGTTCGGAGTTCGCGGTGACCATTGCGCGCATCTCCTGGTCGGGCGGCACGTAGATCGTGAAGCGGGACTGAACGAAGGGATGAACATTCGAATGATCAGTGTGGGCTCACCTGTTGGATCGTGCCGACGAGACCGAGCGAGGGCGAGTGCCAAATGGCGACCGGGGCCAACAGCGTCTCTTGGAACTGATTGCAGCACTTCTGCACATCCGACCAGAAACGATCGTAAGCCGCGCACAAGAGGGCCTGGTCGACGTTGCTGGTCGAGAGCATGAGCTTCCGGTCCGTGTCCATCAGGTACATTTGTTTGAACTGAAAGGAGCGATCAGCAGTCATTGGTGGAAAACAGAAGCACCTGGCCGCTCTGCACGAAGCCCTCCGTGAAGTTGGAGAGCGCGGGCCAATCGCGGTAGTTCACGGGGATCGTGGGGCACTTGCAGACGGTCTGGACGGCGCGCTGGACGATCTCGAACGAGTACGTGTTCCCATCGAAGATGCGCTGCTTGATCGACTTGGCGGCCAGGTCGGCGAAGAGCAGCTTGTCGAAGACCGGGTCGGGCATTCCGGGGTCCACCGCGTCCCAGCTCGAGCTCTCCAGTCCTCGCCTGAAGCCGTCGGAATGAAAAAAACGGGAGAAATAAGGGCTTACAAGTCAACGGTGCACCTCCGCATCAGGTACGGCTGGAACATGGCGTCCGAGCGCTCGTTCTCCTCGTAGGACTCCCGCGTGATCGCCCACAGCGTGACGAAGTTCGAGGTGGCAGTGGGCGGAACACACGCAAAGTCGACGACCGCCGTCTGCAACCCGAGCAGAAGTCAACGAAGGGAAGGCAAACACTCACGTGACTCAAGTCGCAGCTCGTGAGGAAGTTGAACTGGTCGTCGTTGAACGAGAGGAACAGGAAGCGGACCTTTTTCAGCAACTGCATCATGACGACGACCACGTGCCGCTCGCCGGCCGAGAACGTCTTCACTTGAACGTCCTCCACGTCGAAGGCCGCATCGCTGCGGAGGCCCTCGACCAGTCCGTAGTGCGCCTTGAAGAGGGCGTCCTGCAAACAACTGTTTGCTCGTCGATCGTCTGAATGCACGCACCTGGACGGACCACGCGCGCAGTTTGCCGTCGGACTGGACGCTGAAGGCGAACATCTGCTTCTCGAAGGCGCTCATGTTGACGGCGAGGGCGGGCTCCGTCGGCTTCACGAAGAAGCGGCTGATCATCGAGCCTTCGCGTAGAATCGTCTCGCTCCCGCTTTCTAAACACTCGAGTGAACGACAGCAATGAAAAGGAAGACGAACGGCCGGTCGAGTAGAAGAAGGGCAAGCCAGTGAAAAAATAAAGGTCCGTAAAAATCGTTGACGACCCCAAGTTAAAGTGCTCATGACAAAATTTGTGACAAAATATGACGCAAAGTGAAAAATCGTGACGATTTTTGACATTTTGTGCAAAACCGTGACGATTTTTCACTTTGCGTCAAAAATCGTCACGAATTTTTACATTTTGTCAAAAATCGTCACAATTGTCTGAAATCGTCACGAATTCTTACATTTTGTCAAAATTCGTCACGATTTTTCACTTTGCGTCATATTTTGTCACAAATTTTGTCGCTCAGTGGAAAAATTTTTAATTTCTCCAGAAATTTCCCACGGGGAAAGAGTCCGAAAATGTAAAAATATGACGCAAAGTAAAAAATCGTGACAATTTTTGACAAAATGTAAGAAATCGTCACAATTTTGCACAAAATGTGAAAAATCGTGACGACTTTTAACGCAAAGTGAAAAATCGTGACGACTTTTGACGCAGAGTGAAAAATCGTCACGATTTTGCACAAAATGTAAGAAATCGTCACGATTTTGCACAAAATGTCATTCTTCTGTTTTGCTCCTAAAAAAATTTTGGAACTCGGGGTTGTCAACGATTCTTACGGACCTTTATTATTTCACTGGCTTGGCATTCGGATCACAGACAGCTGGCCCTTGTTGTTGGCGACTAGAGCGACGGTGTCGCCGCGGAAGTCGCAGTTGATCGCCACCCGCCGGGCGGTCACTCCGTTGGCCAGGAAGTAGTGATCGTAGAAGGAGGCGAAGTCCTCATCGCGCGGGAAGTACGAGAGAACCGACCGATTGGACTGAACGGAAGGAGGTGAACGAAAAGAAGAGAGCGCACTCACCGCCTTCTGGTCGCCTTCGCCGCCCACGCGAATCGAAAGGCGGTGGAGGGCGGAGGACGTGGGGATGACGAGGATCAGGATGCCGCGGTGGTATGTGACGCTCGTGCCCGGAATGATCATCGATGGGCGGAGATCGAGCGAGAGAGAGGGCTCGTTCACGTCCCGGGTGGCCGAAATCTCGTTGAAGTGAATGCGGGAGCCTTCCGTTCGCCTAAAGCATTCCAATTAACGAGAAGTGAGTGGAAGACACAAACCAGAAGAGAAGTCGGTTGAAGAATCCCGTCCCGTCGTCCGGGAAGCTGTACGAGCCGCCCGTGTCCGGCAGTTCGGCCATCGACAGCGAAGGCACGGGCGAATCTGAACGAGACGAGTGAACCCTCGCTCGTCCTCCCTGCACTCACCCGTCTTGAGGTCGACATTCCGGTCGACTTTTGCCGGGAAGTTCGTTTAGCTGAACGAGACCTCGGCCCCGTTGAAGGACTTCATTGTGAGTGCCTGCAAAGAACGAGTCAATGGATCGAAATTTGATCCAATTGCAATGAAACGCGCAATGAACGAGCGCGCGCGCGGCAAAAGCTCACGAAAGCGGAGAAAACTGATGGAAATGCGAAGGCGCTGCGGAATGATGTCTGCAACTTGTTGTAGAAGCAGTCAACCAAAAGCGATGAGAACGACTGTGCAATCAGTTGTTTGAAATCGACGCGCAAAATTCGAAACTCGACTAAATTTTAGGAACGCTGCCTAACAGAAAGGAGGGAGTGCGCGGGAGGATTCCATTGAGGCTAGCATTTGAGCACGCACGATCAAATCCACGAGCCAGATGGCCACTAATTGCCCCGTCCGATCCGCCCGCTTCCCTCGGCGCGCGTTCGCAAATGGACGCGGATCGGGCGTCTTCGCGCCACTTTGCAGCGGAAGCGATGACCGCAAACGGCGCCCGATGGACATTTGGCTCACCGGTGCGAGAAGGCGGAAAGCGGGCGAGTAGAAGAGCGGCCTTTGCGAACGAAGGAAGAGCGAGTGGTCTTCGGAGCACGCCGCTCGCCGATTTCCGTTTGAGGCGATGAGATCGTTTGGCGGCGCGACGAGTCGAGTGCGGGGATTTCGGCTCGGTTCGGAACGGTGGGCTGCTCGCTTTCCGCCCACAAACTGGCGGTTTCGTGGGAATTGCGGTCATTTGCGCGTGTTTTAGCTCGTAATTCGATAACCGGCCCCACGTTTCAGCGCACAATTCTTCGCGTTTTCGCCCCGCTTCGAGTTTCTCGCTTCGTTCTGACGACTAGAAAGGTGGCCAGCGAAGTGGACAAGGCGCAGACGGCCAACTCGAAGCCCGAGGAGACCATCTTTGACAAGATCATCCGCAAGGAGATCCCCGCGAAGATCATTCTCGAGGACGAGCACGTGCGTTTCGCCCATCACTTCCGCTCTCATTCGATTTCTTTCAGCTTCTCGCCTTCCACGACGTGAGTTCCGTTTGGAAAAATCGCTCACCGTTCTGCCCTTAATCATGAACAAGCTTCCGTTTGCAGGTGGCCCCGCAAGCGCCCGTTCATTTCCTCGTGATGTGAGTGGAAAGAAGCGCCGAGTGGTGATTCACCGCTCAATTGCTTGCAGCCCGAAGAAGCCGATCCGCATGCTGGAGAAGGCGGAAGCGAGTGTGAGCACTTCACAATCATCTTTCCAGTCCTCCTTTGTGTTCAGGACGAGGCCCTGCTCGGGAGGCTCCTGCTGGCGGCCGAGCGGGCGGCCAAGTCGCTGAAGCTGGCCGACGGCTACCGCGTGGTGATCAACAACGGAAAGCACGGATGTCAGAGCGTATACCACCTGCACGTCCACGTGCTCGGCGGCCGTCAGTTGGGCTGGCCGCCGGGATAATTCGATTGGAGCTGCCCAGTGGACGATCACCGTAGTTCAGATCCCGCTCGTTAACCCTTTTTGCTCTTCATTCTATTCCATTCGAGTGTGTGCGGGAATAAAAGATTACGTGTTGCTCTCGATTGCGCCTGGATTTGCAGTTTTGCCGCTTGCTTTAAACGTGCAGCAGG